>APFE031421598.1:26823-53508 GCA_000404065.3 Pinus taeda | reverse complement strand
AAGACTGGTGAAGAAGAATCCTTCTTCTCCACCAGCCTAGCCTTTGTTCTTTTCTATTCAAAAAAAAAAAAAAAAAAAATTGTATAAGCCTGAAAACCAATCACTGATTGGCAGTCTTATACAGAAAACACAGGGTGAAAATTAGGAACTCCTGACACCCTATGTTTTCCAAAAAAAAAAATATCTCTTTCTTTCTCATTTTTTATTCGATTCCATTTCATTTCCATCCCACTCCATCTCATTTCCATTCCACATCACTTCATTTAATTCAACTCCATTTCATTCATTTCATTCCATTAATAAAAGTTTTTATGACCATTTTCATCCATTCAGTCATCGTTTATACATCTCATTCAATTATAAGATTGTTGGGTCAGTTTCCACAGCTACTCACTGATTCCGCAGCCAGTTGTGTTTCTGCAGCCACCACTCTGTTTTTCAAAAATTTACAGTCAGATGTTAGTTCAACAATCATGAAATCAAATGCAGGTATGAGGACATATTATGAAGACATGAGGCATTCAAAAGTATCAATGAGGAGCAACTAATTGAAGACTAATGAAAAATGGCAAGAATTCCAAGGTATGAGAAAAAAATTTATTTCAAATGGCATTCAAACACATTTTTACATAGTTATAAACCATAACTCCATAATATGCAATGATTGTGTTGATAACTCCATAACCATTCCGCGATCTCTATACGATTCCCCCATAATCCTTGCATTCATTTTTAAACGGCCTTATAATCAAGCCTCCAGTCTTCACCCGTGTTCTGCTATACTTTGATATTCCACCTGTAATTATGGCACGTGGTTGATTTGACTACGGCTTCTCTCAGCCGCACAAAATCCATAGTTGTTTCATAAACGTGCTTGCGTCTACTCTGCAGCCACCCAATTTTAAATATTGCCGAATGCACTTTACTCCCCCTACTGTTCTATTGACCTCATGGCTGCATTTCCACCGTGCTCACATAAGCCTTCACCCCATTTTGTTCTATGTTCCAGTTCATTCTGTGTACCTATTCTCTGATATCCACTTACAGTCACTGGTCTCCCTCATAAACCCTGTTCATTTCCGCTAATTCAGCTGTCTTACCTCTGCTAAACCCTCCTCACGCAGACGAGTTTTAAAGAACAAAAGGAAGGATGGGTCGGTTGTTAAGGGCAGAACTAGAGGGACCCAAATTTATGGAAGGATACCCGCAAGTGAAGGACATACTGAAAAAGGAAAAATGGCTTCGGTTTATTCAAAAGTTTAAAGGCTACCATAAGGAGGTTACAAAGGCTTTTGCAAGGTCTTTTGACAGGCTGGAGGTGGAAATTAGGGACCTTAAGTTTACAATGACTGAGGCATCCATAGCAGTTGCTACAGAACTTCCCCAAGAAGGTGAACACTGGTTTAAGAACAAGAACATTGGCGATGAAGCTTGGAGAGTGATCCTAGGTAACCTAGGTATGGATGCCACTATTTTCAAAAACGGAATTCCTATCCATGCTTTAAAAGAAGAGTGGGCTAGTTTACTGTTGGTTATTCAAAATTTTATCACCTGTGAGGGACATTTTCGAGCAATGTACATGTATCATACACGAGTGTTGATGAATGTTTTAGAGAACCAGACCCTCAATCTTCCATACTTTTTACTAAACAGTTTGAAAAAGATGTCTGTGACCATCCAAAAGCATCTGGGGGACGTAGAACCACATTTTTATCACCATGGTCTCGTGAAAATATTGATAGAAAAACAATTAAAAGAGAAAAAGGACACCTGGGAGCAATTTTTAATTAGAAATTTCTTTGAAGAACCCCAAGAAACCCTAAAGGCAGTAGATAAAAAAGAAGTAGAAGAAAGAGAACAGGTGATAAAACTCAAAGCACTGCTACTAACACAATTGAAAGAACTAGTAGAGAAGAAAGATTGTCTAAAAGGAGGAAGGAAAAGACCGAGGGTAAAAAGCCAACAAAATCAAAAGAGAAAAGAAGCAGTGAGGTTGTGCATCAAACCCCTTCCTCAGAAGAAGACCATCAAGTATTGTCTGAGAGACTAGTTCACCTTCAGGAATAGTCAGCTATGGCCAAAAAGAAAGGAAAAGAAAAACAAAAGGAAGAAGACAGTAGTCCACAACATGTAATAAGAAGCAGCAAGCTTAAGGGAAAATGGAGAAAAGAACAAACGAAAGGACCCCATTTTATTGATTTGGGAGGAGGAACACCTAAACAAACTCTAGCTGGCCGTAGTCCACCTCATTCTCAACCAAACGTTGAAACTAGCCCTCAAGATGTTGACATGAGTCCCTTTCGGCCAGATTTTGAAGTCAATTCTCCTCCACAGCATTTTGGGGACAACCCAAGGAAAACGACACCCGAAATAGATCCAAGGCAGCAAGATGTGTATGATTACATAGAATCATTAGAAAGAACAGCCACGGGTCCCAGCACTTCATTCACTCAGCCTCACACAGCACAAGAAGCTCTAGTCCAATCGTTGAAACAAGAAGTCTTTGAGTTGGAGGTTTTAAATAGACATATTAAAAATGAAAATGAAGCACTAAAAGAGCAGAGAAAACTAGACAAGATCATCCATGATAATATCATGCTACAACCTGGGCTCTGGCAGAAAAAGAACAAGAAATTGAAGAAAAAGTGCAAGAAGATAAGTAGAGAACTGATCAATCTTAAATTCAAATGCTTGATGGAGAAGACCAGGATGTTAGCAGCACCAAGAAAGAGAGGAAGAGGGCTGGATGTACTGGCAGAAGCTTCAGAACATATTATTTGAAGGAGGGATAGTCAAAATTTTGGTTGCATGAGGACATGCAACACCTTCACAGTTGGGGTATGTTGAGTCCCAAACTTGCATCTTTCCTACACCTTTTTCTAGCTTATTTCCATTCATTTGAACCTCCTAAACCATCAATACCATTGCATATTAGTTATAAAAGAGCATTTAAAGTGGTTTCTTGACTATGTCTTTGTGTTGTTGTTTGAACTAGATTTTTGCTTATGCGCTGCAGAATCTTGTCACTTTCCGCAGTCATTTTGTTAAAGTCTATATTACAGGTGTCTTCAGGTGAATTGAGCCACATGGGCAAGTTGAAAACTATGTGGACATGGACCGAGTCCTATTGGCTCATTCGCATTCATCAAAAGAGGCCATAGTCAAAGGTAGTCAAGCGGTGGTCAACCTAAGAGTCCTACGGTGACAGAACTCTGTTTTTCACCACGTGAAGACTTGCGTGGTCGTTCCTAAATCTTAAGGGACATACCAACACCTGTGGACTGCTCCATAAGCCAAATCCAACAGCCACCCTCCAAAGATGTAATCTCCACGGCAGCCATAACGCTAGATTCCTGGACGTGGTTGTTCACATGTCTCTTATGAGCACAGATTGTAGGAAAGTAGTTATGTCATCCTCTATTATAAATAATGCATTCTCATATGCATATTAGTTAGCTTTTTTAATGTAATTTTGACTGTTAACGAGCCCACTGTGTCGTGACTTTATTTCTATGTTATGATTGCATTTTGAATACACGAGAAGACTCTATTTATAAGCTCAATTCGTGGTTGATAGCTGACTGCCCGAGGTTGTGCAAAGGGCCCCTGCACATGCTGAGGTTTTGTTTATTGCTATATAGTTTCATGCTTTATTTCTTTACGTTCCTTATGCCATAATCATTCACGTGTATATATTGCATTGCTTATGGTATTCACATTTTATTTCTGTCCATAATTTTTCATGCTTTATACTGTTGTTAACTGATCAATGTCTTTGTTCCAGATTACAGTAGGCAGCCTGGGCATTTGCACATAGTTTTACAATGACTAATGACATGGAATCAGTCTTGTCCTTCTACTGATTTATTTTTCTTAGTTTTTAATTCCATCATTGTCTTATTTATTTCAGTTTTGTACATTTTCTTTATTAGTTAGATTAGATATTAAATTACTCATGTCATTATCAATTACCTCTGAAAGACATAGCGAGACTAATGGTGAGGGATTGAAGGATGAGTGTGTAGTTTGATATTAGTTTATTTTTCTACAAGTTAGATATTAAATTGATCATGTCATTATCAGTTACCTCCGAAAGCCATAGTGAGATTAATGGTGAGGGATTGAAGGATGAGTGTGTAGTTTGATATTAGTTTATTTTTCTACAAGTTAGATATTAAATTGCTCATGTCATTATCAGTTACCTCTGAAAGCCATAGCGAGACTAATGGTGAGGGATTGAAGTATGAGTATGTAATTTGATATTAGTTTATTTTCCTGCAAATTAGATATCAGATTGCTCAAGTTGTTTATGATTACCTCCGAAAGCCATAGCGAGACTAATGGTGAGGGGTCAAAATATGAGTTGATGTAATTTGATTTTAGATTTACTTTGCTTGCAATTCTTGGATTTCTTTGAGCACAGTTTCTTTTGTATTTAGACAACAGCAAGGATAATGGGTTTCATGATCAATAGTTCACATTTTGTTTGACTAGTATAGTGGCACATTTTCATTTTCTTTTAGGAATTAATTTTGTCATTGCATGTTTTAAACCCGTTTTGAAGTTTGAAGTTTGGGAAATCATTATAAAGGACATCATTGCCTTGAAAATTTATATCCATACTTGTCTTTTAGAATTTCCATCTCACATTAGGAAATCAACGAAGATAAAAACCTCCAAAACATAAAATCAAAAACGAAAAAAGTAAGAAATAGGTTATCTTGCACATATAGTGCCCCGCACTTCGTCAGCTTAAGAATCCCAGATTGACAATTAAATGCAGCAATTTAGGACACACTAAATTGACCAAACAATCACTCTTACGCAGTTTTATAATATAAGCATTATGCCTGAGCTGTATGAGTATTTCTTGTTGTATGTTTCTTCTACTCTATTGGGGTTCTAACCCAAAGCTCTTGAGTGCTTCCGCTCGAAACAGAATTGGCGACTCCACTGGGGATAACAATCTTGTTATTCCTAGTTTGGGTTGTTAATTATCAATCAGGGCTCAGTCTTTGGTTTTCTTGCTGTTACAGTCTTATTTGGTCTACTAGAGTGCCAAGCCTTAAGTCTGATCTTTTGTATCAGACTTTGTTTTTTGTTTTTTCTTGCAAAACTTTGTATATGCCCTTTACTTTGTTTATAGCAGCATATATACGCTTGTTTCTGTAAGACGAACTCGTGTATATGCGCGTTTCCTGTGTCAGAAGTGCGTGTGCACACTTCTGTGTTTGAACACAGTCGCATATGCAAATTTTCGCAATGTTTTTTCAAATATTTTAGCCCAGATAGATTTGTTTCCTAGTCTCTTCAGTCTCTGCGAAGTCAATTGTTGTCTGAAGAATTTAATTATTCTGCAAGCTTACTATTTCGAAGTCTCTTCCTCATTGAAAAGATTTGGCCTAGGTTTGCTTCTTTAGTGAGTTCGAAACTCTTATTTTGGCACACAGGACTTCGTCCTGAAGTTATTGATTGTTCTGGTCCTCCAGAATACGAGATTGTTTTCAGTCTAAGTGTCAAGCCTAGATTTCACATCTACTTTCTTTGCTTTCCTTTGTTTTTTGGCCTCATATCTTTTCTTGCTTTTTGAAATTATTTTTGACAAATTTGGAAGTATTTATTTCCTGGCTTCTTGGTCGGTTTGTCAAACTCTTTGCTGTTATTTGGGTCGTTTGGTACAAGTTGAAGTCTTTTTGCTCAATTTTTCATTCATTTTCGAGTTTGTAACTTGAAAAGACTCCTTATGCTCTCTTTTTCGATCTTTTGAGTTTTGGTGATTTCAAAAATTTGTTTTGGTTGCTTCTTTAAGAAAGAAAAGATCTCAAAAAACTTTGTTTTTGTTTTTCTTTTTCCAAGTTTGGTTTTTGGTTTCATTTTGTTGTTGAAAGTGAATTGTGATCTTTTACAATTTGTCCTTCTTGTTTGGAGATAATTTTGTGTTCAAAAATTATATCCTCTTCAGTACTTAAGTTGGCTCATTGTTAGTTATAAACAATTTCTTTTGCTTTTTGAGTGATTTAGGATCTTGCATCTCCATTATATCTTGAATTAGGGTAGTTTGCATTGTTAAAGCATTCATAGTATTTTAGTTTTTGGGTGTGTGAAGTGTGTTTCAAGAAAAGAAGAGAAAAAGTACTTTGCTTTGTACAAGTTTCGTAGAACCCATATAGATATCTCTTTTCATCGAAGATAAAATAATTGCATTCATGTAGTTAGTTTTTCATTGATTTTTGTTGCATCATACAAACACCATTGGTTTCACTCCCATCTACACCCTTCACTTAAAAAATAGCCATTAAAATCAAGCACTTAATTAAAATAAACTAGAACTTTTGTATTGCCATCAGAATACGCCAACAAATTTAGGTTTATTAGGGCCTTGGATTAGGTTAGAGGAGAGTTAACTCTCCAAGGCCACTCAAAATTACAAAACATAGAAGTTTTATTAATGAGCGAAATCCAATACTGTTAGGGAGACCAAGAAAGCTCCATAATTAGGAGTAAAGCATGAGGGAGAGTGAAGATAAGGACGAGAGATACCCCCTCTCTTACTTGTCAGATCCCGCCTCATGACTGTTTCACCCAGCTTCTGATATGAGTTGGTGACTGTAGTTGCCTATCCAAGGGACAACACAAGTGGCTATGAAGGTGAATCCCATGACACCTAACGTTGACATTGTATCATGTTTAGCAGTACTTATGGAGGGTACCCTTGTGAAGCTTAGATGCTTGCACCAACAAAGGTTGTTGTCTGGAGGTCAGCGTAACTACCTCTGATACCTTTGCTAGTAGGCCTAGGGCATAATTACCCCAGTCTATTTTTGGAAAGCCCTTGTTATTAACTTTCTTGTATTTTGGTGTTTAGTCCCCATAACCTGGAGCAAAAATACTCAAGATTTGTTTGATTGTTGATATCTTTAAGGAATTTTTAGTGAGTGTTCTTTTCTCCTAGTCGGCCTAGCTTTATAATTTTTTGAGTCTTTAAGTAGATATTTTAAATAATTCAAAGTGGCTTATCGACCATCTCGAGGTCTAGGAGACTTCATGGGTTATCCCCTATGAGTCCTGAGCCTTCTCCTAGAAGGTGTAGGAGTGACTCTACTAGTGGTTTTCAACTAGTGGAAGTAGGCACATCGAAGATTGATCCTTCGCTTAGGGTCATTAGTTCACAAGATAGACCTTGTACTAGTAGAGAGTTAGAGAGGAACACACCAGTTCTTTCTCGAGTACCTTTTCAGTCAGAAGATAATATCGAAGTTGAAGAGATTTCAGAGTCATTTGTGGCTTTGAATTCTCCTCTTCATCCTGATCATCTAGACGTTCTATTGTATGTCAGAACCCTGACTCGTAGGCCTTCGGGCCCACGTTTACATCCATCTATTCTTTCGGTGACCACTGTTGGAAGCATGGCATCTATGATGAGTGTTGCGAGTATGCAGACTCCCATATTTGTACAAGGAGGAGGAACTATTTCCATCCCTTCTATTACTCCTAGCACGACTATATTTGGGTCTACTTCCATTCTGTCAACGAGTGGAAGTTCTCAAGCTACTGCATTCGTTTTGGATTTATCCCTTATGGAATGGCTTCTCACGGGATTCCTTCAGTTCCTTTGAACATACCATCGACCGCATCAACATCCATGATGAGTGGATCAGCTTCTTTTCAGGGTTTCCCATTTGGAAGTGGTCATATACCACATTCCAATCTAATAGTAGGGTCAATGCCTTTTTGTTTTACAAGTCAAGGTAATAACCCATTCCAGAATTGGAAAAACCCTGTGGTTAGTGGGATAGGAGTTGGGAATCAATTTTTCAGCCAACAAGGGAATGTGTTGTATTCTTCAGTTAATTCGTTTCATAGTTTTCCACCCTTTTCTAATGCATGGAATCCTTATCAGGGGCTATCAGCTGCTTTCAAGACTTCATCAAGGGGTAACTTCACTGGTTACGGAGGATTTTTGGCAGGAGTTGGTCAAACTCTGAATTTCGCTAGACCACAAGGAGCACCTTTTGGTTCAGTAGGCTCTACGAGTTACTTTGGGCATCTTGGTGCTTTTCAAAATCTAGGTCATTCTTTTTAGACTTTTGGGAACCCCGCTCACACTGGATGGAATTTCCAAGGTCTGCCACAACTCCCTTTTCTGGCCATGCTGAACTTGCCAGCCTTAACTAAATTGACAAATGATCCGATTTGGTACAATCTGGCTTGGCCTCCAGTCCCAACTAAACTTCCCTTGGATATCCCAAAATTTGAAGGGAAGAGTGGTGAAGATTCGGGAGACCACGTAACCACATTTCACTTATGGTGCTCATCCAATTCCCTGATAGATGATTCGATCAAGTTGAGGTTATTTCACCACACCCTAACGGGGACTGTGACCAAATGGTATATAGAGTTTCCAGGGTGCACTTATACTTCTTTCTATGATTTGGCTAATATCTTTTTGAACCATTTTCAGTTGCCTATTTGATATGAAGCCAGAACTGAACTTCTATCTAACTTTCAACAAGACACCGCAACTCACATTTCGGATCACATCTAGGAACGGTGGAGGAGGAAAAAGATTATCAAAGCTGAAATCCCACCAGAGTTCCCTCTCGAATGGTTTCTCAAATCATTACAACCTAAGATCTATTACGAATAAAATCTCAAAGGATGTGTCTCTTTCTGGCGTTTATTCGAAAGAGCGGGCTATTTTCTGAGCCTAGCAATTGGAACTGATATATTCTCAGTTTGGGACTCTTTAGAAAATTCTACCTGATGCTCCTAGATCTAAGGTCGATTTAGAAAAACCGAAACCAGGTCCCCACACTGATGGTATAGTCAAATCAATTGATATTAACACAGTGAAACTATTGAATCAATTATAGCAGTTGTCTCTACAAACTGCTTCTTCTAACTAGCAACACCGTTTGTATCTACACCTTCCCAACCTACCTCTATAAACACCATCCAAACCTCTAACCCCAAAGGAAATCAACAATCTGATGGGAAGAGGAAGGGATGAGGTAAGAAGAAGAACTAGGAAGGGAAAGGCAATGCAAACAAACCCGGTCATGTTGCCAGAGAGGGTAGGAAAGAGTCAAAGAAAAAGGTAAAATTTCCATGCAAGTTATGCAATGGAGATCATCTGACTCACCTCGCCCAAGATGCAAGATGCTCAGTGCTTGTTAGTACAACAAGGGTCCTCTAGTTCCCAAGCTATTATGACTAACCCTTTTCCCCAAGGGCAACAGTTACTTGCTGGCGGGAATCTGAACACTAGTACCTCCTTAGGGGGCACCCAAGAAGGGGAAAATTCGTCAAACTTTTATATGATGAGCTCTCATATCGATGTCGCTACACGAGCATGTGATTATGGTGAATTGGAAACATCTAAGGCTAAATCTATTCCTGAAGCCACAAAACCACTTCATATTGAGAGACTCTCTGTTGAGTCTATACCTCGGATATTGAAAGGTTCCGCAAAGTGCTCGACTATTAACCCTAATGCTAGGGTAGCCCAGAACTACTCGATTGTAGAAGATCTGGCTCAAAGTCCTTGTGCTATGTCTGCATTGGAGGTACTCCAGTCGTGTCCTGCTCAGAGAAGTTCTTTGCTTTTGGCAATCGGCGCAGTAGATCCAAATAAATCTTTAGTGCTCACTTTTGATATGTTGAATGTCAAAAAGAGACTTCCTCACCATATGGCTTTCCAGATAAATTCCACATACCGAAAGACCAATATTTTTCGGATGGTTATAGATGAGGGAACTTCCACATGCATGATGTTTATGTCATGTTGGAAGGCCATTGGATCACCTTCAACTGTTCCTTCACCGACTCTTTTGACAACATTTGATGGACATTCTCATAGGCCGCATGGGATTATCCCGACCTTTCCTATTTGTGTTGGCGGAAAGGTAGTGAATATTGAGGTAGAAATCATTGATGCGAACCTGGATTATAACCTCCTCTTAGGCAAGAATTGGATTTACGAGATGGATGCCATAGTTTCATCATTATTCCACATCCTCTATTTTCCTCATGAGGGGAGGATTGTTAGAGTTGATCAATTAGATTATTCTCCGGGTGACTCTCACGCAACCTCAAATTCTACCATTCCATTGGTGGAAAATCCCCATCAACCTATTGAGAATTTAGGAGTTAGGATGTATTCTTCAGTAATGGTTATATTTGACCTCCCTACTCCTACAACTAGAATTAATGCAATTTCATCCTCTAGGGGACCTTCTAGAAAAGAGTTCTTTCAAACTCATTATTTTTTAGACCCTTGGACCTTACCTTCATCTACCACCACATTATACGGAGGGTAGGTAGGCGGAATGGCATTTCCCATGTCTGCAGTGGAACTTAGTTATCAATATATCATTAACTTTGCAGATAACCATCCCATTCCTTTTTCACAAGAGGAGTTAGGTGGTGATGTGGCTTCGGCTTGGACCCTCGATTCTACTTTATCTCTGGATTGCTTGGATACAGTCTTACGATTTTAAGAAGCAATTTGGGAAGCAATGATGGGTGTGGATCGACCATGGGAGGATTTACATCATCGTTCATATTTTCTTCCTCCATTGCATGAAATTGAATCTAGTTTGTCCAGCCTGTCTACTAGTGATGTTTGTACAATTTCAAACCCTTTGGCTCCAGCACAATTTTCTGTCGAAGGTAAGATGTCAGTTATCTCACGAACTATATCTATAAACATGTCTTCATCAGAGTTGATTGTTCCCCTAAAGAAATTCAAATCTATACTTATCTCTTTAAAGAGTATCGAGATGTGTTTTCTTGTCTTATGAGGAAATGCCTGGAATTGATCCATCTATAGTCGAGCATGAGATCAAGACATACGAAAACGCTAAACCTATTCATCAAAAACATCGACCGGTCAATCCTTGAAAAGTGGCAACTATTAAAGATAAATTTGAAAAGATGCTTCAGGTGGGTTTCATATACCTCGTTCCTCTAACTGAGTGGGTTTCCAACCTAGTCCCGGCAGATAAGGAGCAAGGAACGATCCGAGTATGTTGTTGTATTGAGGCTTCTGTGATCCATATCAAGTTTATGAGATATTTTTCGGCGTAAATCACATGATATTTCATTTGTGACGCGTTTCGAACCAACCAACGTGGTTCATCATCAAGACAAGTTGAATGAACAGATCAGGCTTAGCATGTTAAATAGATAAAGCAGAACCTCCAATGGCTATAGTCAGGTAACAGCTATATTGACAATGACATTTCACTGGTTCGTTAGGACAGGATAATAACCATTATTAAATTAGATAAGTTACCCCTATTAGTTAGAAAATGGACCCTTTTTATATACTTACAATTATAAATCTGTATTAAAAAACATAAATTAATTTAGTTTAATAGTTAGTTAACAAAGTTATTATATCTAAAAATTAGAGTAACTAAAAGTTAGTTATAAAAGTTATTAAATATAAATATATAAATAGCTAGTTATATTCTTATTAAAATATAAGTCAAAGGGTTGTTTCATACCCTTATTTATAAATAAATATTAAAATAAATCAATTATAAACTAGATTAAATTTAAAATAATACTTATTTATCAAAGTTAAATAAATATAGAGTAATATAAGGGTATGATAAAGAGTAATTTAAATTATAATAATGATATTATAAATCTATATTAAAATAAAATAATTTAAATTAATGGTAAGTGAATTAAATCTAAAAACTAGAGTCGTTAGTTATAGGAAATATTTAGTTATATTTTTATTGAAAGGGATTGTTATAAACACTTATAAAACATATTTAAAATAAATTAATTAAAAAGCAATTAATTCAATTTAATATTTACAAAAGTTAATATATAAATATAAAGTAATTTAAGGAAAAAAGAATTTAAATATTTAGAATTTTTAAAATTATTGGTTAATTTAATGGTTAAAATTATCATAGATTAATTTCCAGACTATTGTCTTTATTAGCATAAAAATTGCCAGCGAAATCAATAATAAAGAACCAAGGCCATAAGAAACAGTAAACCAGGGGAAATTTAAAAACAAGAAGAAAAAACTAAACAAAGGGAGGGGAAGACAGGAAGACAACAACTAGGAGGAGAGGCTAGTACCCAGCAACTACTAATCTTCCGGCCATCCTCTCTATTAAGATTGTTCGGCCTTTTTATCCAAGTATGTATCGACTTTAGGAATTTAAATAAAGCTTGTCCATAAGACAATTACCCCACACTTTTTATTGATCAAATTGTTGATGAATGTGTGGGTAATGAAATTTTTCGTTCATGGATGGATTCTTTGGTTACAATCAAATTACTATATCTCCAAAGGATCACCACAAGACAACCTTTATTTGTCCTTGGGGCATGTTTGCATACAAGAAGATGCATTTTGGCCTTAAAAATGCTGGAGATACTTTTCAGTGGGCCATATCTTATGCTTTCCACAACATCAAACATGTTATCAAAGCATACTTGGATGACTTAGCTGCTCATTCTCGCAAGAGAATTGATCATCCCAGACACCTTTGGTTAGTCTTTGAGAGATGTTGTTTTTATAAAATCCGGTTGAATTCAAATAAGTGTGTTTTTTCGGTCACATCTGGTCGGATGTTAGGATTCATTATATCGACTGAAGGGATATGAGTTGATCCTTTCAAGGTTGAGGCAATAATTCAGTTGCCTCCCCCATCTTCCATTCATCAACTTCAAAGTCTCCAAGGAAAGGCAAATTTCTTGAGGAGATTTATAACAAATTACATCGAGATTACCAAGGGATTTATGCGTTTGCTTAAGAAAGGAGTTCCATTTTTATGGTACAATTTCACGCAATGATCTTTTGAAGCTTTGAAAAAAGAATTAACCTCTACTCCATTATTGAGTCGACCAAATTATGGCAGAAATTTCCTTTTGTATCTCGTTGTGGTAGAATCAACCATCGGTACAGTTCTGGTTCAGGAGGATGATGCTCTTAGTGAGCATGTAATCTACTGCTTGAGTTGAGGCTTAGTAGGACTTGAACTATGCTATTCTCCCATTGAGAAATTTGCCTTGGCAACTGTCTATAGATGGACTGTTCAAAAAATAATATACAAAATTGGGACAGGATGCCCTCAAAATTTGGGCTTATGCCCATAATCATGTCCAGTCATACATAGTTCTATCTATCGACCCGGCCTAGGATGAGCAGCTAAAAAGTTAACCAAAGAGTTGGCTACACGCTGAAGTATCCAGATCCAGTCCCGTGGTACCCCTACTACGCGGCGATGCATACCCTCAGGCAGGTCCTCTACAGATATCATAGGTACCTGGTGAGTTAGTCTCACCAAGTTTCTCTAAACAACATAAAGGACTCTCTTTGTCCCAACTGTTGCCTCTTCGACCGCTCTTCCACGATGGCTGTGCCTCAGAAATCCATCAGGTCTCACTGGACCCACATCTAGAACATGGTCATCATATTTTTTCAGTATTTTGTCTCATCAAAAATATTTTTTCTAAGTCAATTTTATATTAAAAATCAGAAAAAATCTTAAAAAATTCAAAAAAACTTAAAAATTGTTACCTATGTCTACCCATGCCGCATTTTGTGGTATCACTAAGTCTGGATCTCCTTGGAAATCCATGCCGGCATATGGGTAGTCATCGATTGTGATGATTTGTTGATCCCACCAGGTGAAACACTCATCATCAAAAGTCATTCTTAGCACGTCTCCACCCCCAAGGCGCTTTATCAAGTCTGCCTATCTACCCATTCGTGGATCTCTAGGGCTACTGATGGACACTTATACATTGGGATGTAGCCCAAGTACGTTCTCAAAGAAGAATGAACACAAGATGGTTCTGTATCCAAAATTCTTCGTTTGACCCTTCTGTATAGAGGTCAATTGACTCTTCATGTTAGTCAGAAGAGGCATGCACTAGTCAAATACTATGGTATGACATTACACTGCTAGGCTCGATTCTCATGATGCCTGATGTAGGGAAGATGACCCATTTAGCCATGCAACGGTAAATATTAAAATCCTCAGGGATAAAATTTCCACATGTTTGATTGGAATTTGACTTCCAATCTTCTGTGGATGTCCAGGACAATATATATGGAAACAACCTTCCACTGAAAGACTACCTCTCATCCTGTCAGTTGAATGCACGACCTCCCCTCTTTGGGAGAGACTGGAAATAAAATATATATCTTCAACCTTAATCCATAGAGGCATCTGGTCTATCATGAAGGCGTCATCCTCTCTGCTCCAGTAGTGGATCAAAAGTTCTAGGAAGTGCGTATTGGCTTTCATATTTGGCATTTTGAAGAACTTAAGTAAGCCACAACCTCTCAGAACATCCAATGCATTTTGGTCATTCATTACCTCATTATCAATAGTGGTATTCTCTCTTTCCCTCCAAGTGATAGTCATCCTGCAAAAAATTGAAGTTTCAACCGTTAGTTTATATGTTAAAACTTTAACTCGCGTACACGCGGGTTCCTTTTACACGCAATCACATGTAGGGCTATCGTATACACGAGTTGCTCACATCCAACCCGTGTATACGCAAAGTTGAATTTTTTGGTCATAGTTTCCCATGGTCAAAACTTTGAAAAAAATTCTAAAAGCTATCATAAAACATTGCAAGTAGGATTTTAGGCTTACTTGGAAACTTTGGGGTGATTTGAACGGTCTAATTGTTTAGAGGAAAGCTTGCTTCATTTTGCTCCATAGCTCTTTTCTCCAAATAGAAATGAAAAAACTGTGAGTCCAAAAGTCATTATATAACTTTGAAATTGCAAAATATTTTTTCAAAAATTGATTTTTGTCTGATGGGTTTTTTGACCTATGGGCTTGGATTGTCGAGAGTGGGTTGTTTTTTCAGGAAATTTTGGAGACTTCTTCAAGATGTTATTTTGGTCCCATGATTGCTGACCCAACATGGCAAGTATCGTTCTCTCACTAGAATTTAGGTTAGGGAAAACCATTTTCCGCTGCATCTTGCATACTAGCCTCCATTCAATGATACGTTAGCCGTAGGGTCATCTCATCATATCTTGGTTAGCAAACCATTTTCACTTGCCGATTTATAAATCATGATGTAATATAGAGCCATCCTTTACATGGGAATCTTAGTTAGAACCTCACTAACGTTGGTTGCCCATGCTGCTATATTGAACTATAGGCTCAGGAGTCCTCTTTAGTCCCACCATGACTGATGGATTGAAGACACATTCTCCTTTCTTCTACACTAATTTTTGACCTTATACCCTAGAGGCTCCTTTATGTTGAGTTGTATTGATGCATTACATTTTGACTATTTTCACCTTTTGGCCTTGAGCCGGCTTCACCTGAACTCGTGTTTAAGCCACTTATTTGACCATGTCTTCTGAAAATTCAACCATGCAATCGCTTAGCTTCTGTAACTTGACGCATCCTTTTATCCATGGAAAGAGCATCCCTTTGAGTTTCCTTGACCATTTTCACCTCCCTACATTGAGAATAGGTATGATCCACTCCCATGAACTAGATCATTTGTTTCTCTGACACTCGTTCTTTCCAAGTACTATAGCATTCTTTTATTCTTTTTCTAGCTCAAATAAAAAAACAAAAAATTATATATTCCAAAAAGAGCGGGAACAAGAAAACATTTCCATATTTTGTTGGTAGCTAGAGTCAGTCATGTTACCCTTGACAAAATCACTCAAGAGAAAGTCTCTCCTCCATTTGGGTGGGATTTAGTTTGACTTAGGAGCACCTTAACCTTGTTATCAACTCAGTACTCTTCCGATTGGTTATCTCTTCCAATCATATGGAGAGTTTTTTTATGCCTCTGGCATGACAAACTTATACATAGTTATCATATGTTGCCATATAGTCATCATTGAGTCATGCTTTTTTTCAAGGGAAGTATACCTGAGTTGGCCTCTCTGTGGTGTCTCTTGACCTATTTTTCAGTCAGTCATCCTTGGTTGTTAGTGTCATGTTCATTATCACATTAGTTATATTGGTCCTTTACCCATGCTGGTTTGAGAAGGTCTCCATGGACTTCTTGCTAGCGGGTCTTGTCCTTATCGACTATGACAAATTACTCTGAGGGCAGACCTAGAGCCACACCCTGGCCCTACTTCTAATATTGATAGGTTACCTTGTGCTTAGCATCGATCAATATCATGGGTCTTTGAATGAGTGGTTTCCCTTGTGTTTAACATCAGCTTTCATTATCACACATTGGGATTCATGTAGTGCCTTTGTTTCCATTTGACCCTATTGGTGGATCCTTGCCTCTGTGTCAGCTTTCCTTATTGGTTGGTTCAAAGGGTTTCTATCTGTGCTAGCTACATCTTGTGTACACCAGAAATGTTCTTCGGTTCGGTTACTACATCTTTTTCATCTGATTCCTTCCACATTATTGGCCTATATATTACACTCGCGCTAGATTGATGAAGGATGCCTTAATACCTTCCTTCTAGTGGATCTTTTCCTATCGACTACAACTCATTTGCTCTGGGAAAAAGATATAGAGTCCATTTGGTAGTACCTGAGGGTTTGTAGTCCTTAGTGGTAGATTCCTTCGCTATCGATAGTGGGAAACCATCATTGTCGCTTGATTGATAGATTCTTTCAAGTGTTTGACTTTAGCTCATTCATTTGCACTTGTTAGATTGTACTAGGTACCTTGACTCTCATTATCATTATCGGTGAGTAGTCTTGCGTTTGTTAATAGTATACACCAATGACTAGTAATCAAAAAATTTCTCACATGGTCGACCTTAGATCATTTATTCCCATTGTGTAGAAATGTAACACGATGGTCGGTGAAGATCTCAGGTTGCATCATCATGTTTTGGTTCACTTGTCAGTTTCTCCTGTTGCTGCGAGTTGACACCATCCACCTTATATGTTTCAGTTCTTCATAGTGACATCTTATATGTTGGCATCGAGTTACGATGTTGTACCATTTTATTCCATCATGTTCATTTGGTACTATTGGGATTAGTTTTTGACATCAGTGATCAACTTCATCCTTCAGCATCATTGATCTTCTTCTTATATGTGATATTCAAACATGTACTTTTTCGATCACGATTAGATGATCCATTATGTACTCTCAGTTCCTTTATACTAGTATACATATTGGATCCACTTGTACTTGATATGTAGACATGCTTTACTTTCTATGAGCATGGGTATGCCCGACTCAGACAACAGTTTCTTTCTGATCTCTTTTGATGGCTTGGCAGGTTAAATTCTGGTAAAGTCCTTCTCAGTCTCAGCATGATTCTTTCCATACACTTAATACACTTCAACCATCATGTACCCCTTATGACCTCATATATTAAGGGGCATCTGTTATAGCACCATTTACCACTCTTGGTATTTGAGAAGCTTTGTTTATGTCCTAGGGTAACCCCTCCTTCCAGACTTGGTCCAAATATATCAAAGACAGTGTTTTATTCCTTGTACGCTACTTTTCCCTGAGCTAAAAGTGCGTACATGCGGGTTAGTCAATACCCAACCCACGTATATGTATAAAAACACTTAAAAAAATCAAATTTCCTTAACTATGGGCAGAGTTCACGGGCTTTACCTATTGATTACCTTCTATTGCCCGTGGCCCAAATTTTTCCCAACTAAAAAACTAATTGCGAGAAGTATAAATAGACTTCTATGGGAAGACCTTACGATGGAGAAGAGATAGAGTTATTATACCGAGATTATCCCTAACTCAGTCTGATGAATCCATGTGCCTCATGCACTTCCCCAAGCTTCAAGAAACCCTTTCTTCCTTTATTATAGATATCCTTCCTTTTGCTTGAGATATCAAGGTGTTGGTGATGGAAGAAGATTGTTGAAGGCTAGGATAGGACGAATCCGGAGGACAGTTCTGCTTGGAGCCAGAATAAAAAGACTCGGGTGAATTCTCTCCATGTTATTTATAGCTTACTGTAATAAAAGAAATGTTGTCTTGTTTCCAAAATTAACTATGTTTATGTATCGAATTATGTTTTAATTCATATATGAATGTCGTTTTGATGTATGATCAATCATTTGTTTATATGATATAAAGTCAATTTTGTGAATATGCTTTACTTCTATACTTCTATGTATGTTTGAATTGAATGATTTTCAGGTTTGAAGAAGTTCGAGAGTTGTAGAGGGTCTGATCCCTATCGGACCTACTCGAACGAAGGAAATGCAGGTACAGTCATTGTTATGTAGTTTGATAATATAATCATTTTGCCTGAGCTATATGAGTATTTATTATTGTAGTTTGCTTCTGCTCTGTTGGGGTTCTAACCCAAAGCCCTAGGGTGGTTCTACCTGAAACACTCATGTAGTCTCATTGTGATCTCCAAGGCCTCTTCCTGAGTTGTTAGCCTCTATTGTCACAGCACATTCCTTAAATGTGGTGTTAATGATGCTACAAACCATTCATGGTGTTGTCCATCTGTCAGTGTCATGTTAGCTTCGCGAATTGTGCACTTCAAGCTCTGATCCAACTCTCAAGGGGTCTCGTCTGGTAGCATTTTGATTTCCTTGTACCTAATGATTGACTGCGCCTTTGACTTTGGCCTGCTAAATTCTTTGTTTAGCGTAGTTTGAATATCTACAATGCCTGCATTCAGATTTTCATTGGAATGCTGAATGTACTAGGTCAGCATGTGATCCTGGAGAGTGCTAACCAATGTCACTTTCTTTATATTGTCATCTGTAACTCCTTGCACTTCCATACAGCTTTTATCAAGAACCAAAATTGGTCTGGATCTTCACTTCCTACTCCCTTGAACACGAGCAACTTTATCGTGCTTACCATACTGACTTACGATGGTAGCGGAGGTGGTATGGGTGAAGATGGTGAAACTGGTAACAGTGTGGGTGGGGGTGGTATGCGCAGAATCCTCTGCCTTATCAAATTGATTGCACTTCTTGGTGAGACCTTTGTGAGCTCTTCCTCGTCCCCTCACAGAGGTGAAATCAAGGGTCTAGCTTCTAGTTCCGTACTACCTTCATTTCTATAGATTCTCCCACTTTGCGTAGACCCAAACATTAATTTATTTGCATAACCCACTTTTCACACAGTAGGCTTTTACTCCAAGTGTTCAAAGATTTAACATACTTACCTCGCAGTCCTTTGAGGAAGCATCCTTTTGCCTCACTATAGCTGACTGAAGTATCTATCGCGAAATCGGTGATGAATCCTCCTACAATTCGATCGAGCCAGTCATCAACAATGCGCATGATCTTATCCTTCGATGATTCCAATCTACACACTAATTCTGGAGTCCACACAATAGGTTTGTCGAGCTTACACCTTCCTTGGCTATCTACTAGCTTTGCAATCCACTCGTATCGCTCAGTAGGGAAAGATGCAAAGAAAATTTCATGGATCTCTATATATAAGTAGTAGTCTAACCACTCTTCTTTTGATAGTCATAGTTTCCTTTTCTCCTACACCGCAAACTTGTAAATCTTCCTATCCAACCAATCCTCAATTCCTTTCTTAGTTGGATTCCAGTGATATGACATCAAACATCTCTATGCAGATCCCGATCTTGGCAACAGAACCATTTGTTGGCTTGTTGGGGCCTGACCCAGGTTCGGATTTAATTAGTCAAATAAATCCCTATACTGCTAGCCCTTTCAGCAATAGTCTGCGGACCGCGGACTGAGGTCTCACCCGAAGTAGTATGAGGGGGGGGGTGTTGGAACCAGGTTTCTACACCCTTGAGATGTCTGAGGGGTTGATTTGGTCCAACTGCTAATCCCTACGTGTAGGTTGCTTCATGAACTTCCATGGCCTTCACACCCTAATAAATTCACCTTCACAAAACCCTAACTAGGGGTTGTGGGGATTCTGCATTGCTAAAACAACGTTCTCCACTATTTCCCTAAATCACACCTGAGATCTTACTTTCTTTCTTACACCAATTAGTTATCTTCGTGTAAGTAGAAGCCTTGTGTTATATTTGTTTATACAATACATACATATAGGTTCATGCAACAAATAAACAATAAAATTGCAAATTATACCCAATAATACATAAAGTAGGAAAAGATACACAAAAATATGGTAAACTTGTCTTTATTAATTCTTCCCATGGTTACAAACTCGACCTGCCCTGTGCACTCAACTGTAGGTGTTTGCACACTCAGCTGTGGACTACTAGGCCTTTGCACACACAGTTGCAGAGCTTTCTCCTACTCTACGACCCAAGACACACTTTACACTTCGACTCAAGCTCTTAGACTCATCATGCTTATTTTCTGTTCCTTGATTTTTCTCTCTTCTACACTTAGAGCCTCGCTCTATTTATACAATCTGGTGGATCCTTCAAGCTGACATTACATTACAAAAACAAGGGTGGACAACTCTATGACTCTATTATGACTTCACGCTCTGCGCCCCCAAATCGCAGAGTCTTTACAATGTACTTGGTCAAAACTTGGGCTTTAAGCCCCAAAACATGCCTTGGGGGGATTCCACGCCCAACATTATGCTGATACCAAGTAGTTTGCTATATCAGCAAACCATGAAGAGAGAACTGAAATAGAAAATAAGTGCTCGTCCGGTAACTGGTCATCAACCATCCCTTCTTCACCTGCAGGCAAATTTACTCTAGACAAAAAGTATGCAACAAGATTTTCCTTACCAGGCTTATCAACAATGGTTAGATCAAACTGTTGTAATAAAAGTAACCATCTTATAATTCGAGCATTTACATCTGGTTTATTCATTAAATATTTGATTGCAGCATGGTTAGTATGCACAAATGTTTGATAACCTGTAATATAATGCTTGAATTTGTTCAATGAATGCACAACAACCAGGAGTTCCTTTTCAGCCACTGTATAATTTAGTTTAGCCTTTGACAAATTCTTACTGATAAAGTAGATAGCATAAGGCAGTTTTTCATGTATTTAACCTAGGGCTGCTCCTATGGCTTTGTGTGAGGCATCAACATGAATATGAAAGGGGAGGGCCCAATTTGGGCCTTGAAGAATCGGTGCAGTGGTTAACTTATCCTTTAGGATGTATAAGAACAATGTAAACTTTGAATCGGGAACTATAAACTCAAAATGGGAACTCTAGCCAAAAAACCGCAAAAAAACATAAAAAACAGTGCTAAAAACGAAAAGTGTGTATACTGGAACAATGTTTTTATTTTTTAGGCATCAATTTTGAACATGTTTTAAAAATGGCAGTGACTATGAAATTTACTATGAAATTTTCGTGCAAAATATAGCTTCAAAATGAAAGTGATGATACTGGAACAATGACTTTTTTTAGGGTCAATTTTCAAAATTTTTTAAAAATGCTAATAAAACCAAATTTTTATGTGTCGGACAAAGTTTTTTATGAGGAAAAAACACATTAATGTTTTTGGTAGAATATCATTTTTCTTTCCTAAGTATAAATTTAACATGTTTTCAACCATAACATGTTAGATACAAAAGAAATTGAAATTTTTTCAACTATAAAATTTAAAAACCATGTCATTATAAACAAATTACATCACTAAATGAATTCGAAAGTCATTATTTATATATTGAATAAAACATACATTATATCTCTAATTTAATATTGCATTGTAGATATTTTAAACAATAAAATTTATCATAATTAAGACATATAATCCAACAACATAAAAATGCCTCATAACTTCTCATTTAACACCATATGGAAAACATTAATTTTATTTGAAGATACGATGCATACAACAGTTATATAAACTGTCTTAAACAATTATTCAAAATCACTCATATTTTCTTGCACACCATCAAAATTCACATATTCAGATGAGTGACTGGTAGCTGACGAAGATGTTCCATATTCTTCTCTTTCATCAACTAGTGCCCCATCTGAGTCCACATGCATGCCCAACATTTCAGGTTTCAAAATTCTTCTAGATCTACGACTGGTTTCACCAGACTCCCATGTCAAAAATGTTCCTTCTGGTAACAACCTTTTCAGAATCTCTATCGTCTTGAAGTGAAGAGTTCCTCTCTTTGTTAAATTGAAGTCATAAACAAGTATGTCAACATCCTTCAATTTTAATATGTCTATGCGGCAGCAATTTATATTTGTACCCTTTCTTTTTCTTTTTCTGCCATTTTTTTTGTAAACTACCATCTCTAGCTTATACACACCATTGAATGGGTGTGTACTTGTGGCATACCAATGTACTTCAACACTTGTAACATCCTCATTTTCTGTAAAGACCTTTATAACTTTAGCAATCCAAAATGGATAGCCATTGGGATCTCCATCTGCTATCATTGCAATCATGCAACCCTCCTTAATATCCTATACTAAACCCCTACAAAGGTCTTCCATGGCTTCACGTTGTGCACGAGATCTTCTAGAACCAATATACATCTCTCTTTCCACTGCCTGTGAAGAATTAATAATACCTTGAGATTGTTGTTTTTCAACAATGTTTACTTCCTCATGTTCATTGGACACATTTTGTGGCCAAATAAATGGATTTTTCAAAGGTATATCTTCATTTGTTGTTGTTGAAATGATATCACTTTGATTATTGAAAAATGACTCCCATCAAACTAAATCAGCAATGTCAAAGTACTCATATGTATATCTAATACATTTTTTAATTTCTTCCAGGCAATCAGAATAATTTATATCTCTATTCTGTCTGTGTGCATTCTGAACTTCACCAACTGATTGTAATAACAATATTTTTGATGCAAATATTGGATGATCTGGAATGAACTTCAAAAATTTCAAACCTGATGACGGTGCCCATTCTGTAGTAAATGAATACTTCTTGCCCCATATTAGTGTTTTCCCATCAATTTTGTTGATACAAAATTGATGTTGGAAGCTAATGTCATTAATTTGTTCAATGCATTTCCCCTCACCATATGATCCCAGAATAAACCTTCGCATGTCAACAGTTTCTTCAAACACATCAAAAATAGGCTCTGGCATGTATGATTTCTTAATACATTCAATTAGGGATGGAAAGCTCCCAACTTCCTTCATCCTCAATGTGACCGAGAAATGACTGAACATCTGATCAATATGGTCATGAGTGTGCCCAACAAGAAGGAAACCAACCTTTCCCTTTTGAAAAATTCTCAATTTAACAAGCATGTTTAGATATCCAAAAACAACCTGATTTTTGTTTTCACAGCAAGTGTTGTCCAATTGTAGATACAAAACTTCAGGAGGATTACCAGACCAATGAGAAATCACATCATGAATTATGTTTATGGTCATATTTGCATCATTATGAATATTTGGAGCTGTGAAGTACACCCTTGGCAACATTTTCCCATTGAATACCATACAACCGACCAAGTGAAACTGAATGAAAATTTCCTCCTATAAATTTTTGGGTGTGCGAACAAAATGTGGTAAAACTGTTTTCTTCTGGTCCATACCATCAATTATCAAACCCAAATATTTATTTGGATTATCATAACACTTCTTTCAATGCTTGTACAACTTATTCCTTTCATTTGTTTGTTGTTCGCGATGCTCCTAAAGTTCTTTGACAATTAAATCTACACAACATAAAAGAAATTCATTAAGAAATATGTTTTCAAAGTTGATGACTATAAAATTTTAAAAGTTAAAGTTATGAACGCTTACCTCTTTCTGAGCCTTCACATTTGACCCTTTTTGATTTAAGAGAAGCACATGTACTGCAAATCCCTATCCTTGTCTTCTTAGGAATACGGACATTGTTGAATTCTTTCTTCAATACCTTCACAAAATATTGATATGTAATAAACTGGCCATGTCCCTCAGCACCTCCTGCATATTCTTTGTATAAGTTGTAGATTTCTCATCTTGAAAAATTATCTGGAATATGTATTGTCTCTCTATTTGGCATACACTCTCCATGCTTTGAAAAGAAATCTTTCATCCATGACATTACAGTATTTGATAATAGCCCAAACTGTCTTTTATGACGTACTTCTGAATAAAATGCGGGATCCTTTTCCAAATTTTCTTGAATTCTTGAGAGACGAAAATTCCCAATCGAATGAAACATTTTGAAAGCTTTTATACACATAAATAAATTCCTAATATGATAATCATAACCTGACAATGTAGATTGCATGCACCCAACTAAATATGAATTTTGAATGCTTTTATTCATTGACAAATATCTCTTCTTGTTTTCTAATGCAAATATGAAATCCATATGTTTCAAGAAACTTTTTTGGCAACATTCACTTGAAATGAGAGCATTGATGGAACTTCTTCTCGTCAAATATTCTGCTCTACCCCTTGTATAACTAGAAAAACTTGCATTGATACGAAAAGGTCTACTCCTACTCCTCGATACAATATTTCTTGGCAACATCTCCATCATTGGATCATCATTTGTATAAGGATTTTCATCATCATTAAGAGGAATTTTATCCACACTATGATCAGCTCTGCTTTTCAAATATTGACTTGGAGGACATTCTTCATCTTCCCCTTCTTTAGTGCTACTGTCATAGTCCTTAGAATTTGGACTGAATGCAAAATTTGATTCGATGTTTAATGGATATTCTTCATCATGTGCATTGTCAGTGCTACTCTCATAGTCCATAGAATTAGGACTATGTCAAAAATGTGACTTCTTACTTATTGAAGATGCTACATCCTGTCCTTTGTCACTACTACCTTTATACTCATTAGAATTAGCACTAAGTGCATCATCCTGTCCTTCATCACTGCTGTTGTCATAGTCCTTAGAATTAGGACGAAGAGGACACTGTGATACTCCATTCTTTTTAAATTCATCATCACGCTCTTCATAACTATTGTTATCATAGTCCTTAGAATTAGGACTAAGTGGACACCATGACACTCCAATCTTTTGAAGTTCATCATCCTGCTCTTCATCACTGCTGCTTTCATAGTCCTTAGAATTAGGACTAACTGGACACCGTGACACTCCATACTTTTGAAATTCATCATCATGCTCTTCATCACTGCTTCTCTCATAGTCCTTAGAATTAGGACTAAGTGGACACTTTGACACTCCATTATTTTGAAATTTGTTATCACACTCTTCATCACTGCTGCTCTCATAGTCCTTAGAATTAGGACTAAGTGGACATCGTGACACTCCATTCTTTTGAAATTTTCCATCATGCACTGCAAAACTGCTACTCTCATAGTCCTCAGAATTAGGACTAAGTGGACATCGTGACACTCCATTCTTTTGAACTTCACCATCATGCTCTTCAAAACTGCTACTCTCATAGTCCTTAGAATTAGGACTAAGTGGACATCGTGACACTCCATTCTTTTGAACTTCACCATCATGCTCTTCATCACCACTGCTTTCATAGTCCTTAGAATTAGGACTAAGTGGAATCTATGACTCTTTATGTATTTGAAATTCTCCATCCCCTCTTTCATCAGTGTTGCTCTCATAGTCTTTAGAATTAGGACTAAGTGGAAGAATTGACTTTCTATTCATAGTGGAAGAATTCCCGCTATATTCATCAATATGAATAGAGTGGTTACATGATGAAGATGTTGATGGTATGTAAATCGAAACTTCACTATCAGAACAATCCATCCCTTTCAAATGGAAAATGTTGAATGATACAAATGGAGTCTCCTAAGGATATTATATAGCTTAAAGACTGAAATTTTCCCTCTAAAAAGTTTCGCGAAAATATTTCCCTCCAAAAAATTTCGTGACAATATTTCCCTCCAAAAGGTGTTAGATTTATTTACCTTCATTATTTTATTCTAAAATTTTTTGAAAAATGTAAACTAAATTTTTTTATGAAATAAATCATTAAAATTAAAATTGTAAACTACAACTTCTACATTAATTATTCTAATAGTTAAAGTATATAATATTTACTAAATAATTGATTTTTTTTTTTTTTTATATATATTCTAAAACAAATTAATCCCACATTCAATCCATTGTAAAACAATTTTACAACATTCGCTTTATAATATTTACAACAAATTATCCCACATTAACCGTACGGGAAAACATCTCCGTAATTTCAATTATATATTAAATTTCATTATCACTATTACTCATGTCACATCCAGGTTTTTTGAAGTTCGTTGAAAGACTCATGAATTTGTGGAGTAGCTATACTTCTATCAACAACATATTCAACGAAGAATTCTCACAATTGAAAGGTAAGTTCAATTTTTTTCCTTCAAAATTTTCATATTAAATTAATTTAATGAAGAAGATTTGTTTTTTTTAATTAATAATTTTTCGGAGCCAAAATAATAATTACGTCCATCATGAGCATGGTGGGCCTAATCAAACTCAATCGCCCAATAGCCGTGGTTGGGCTGTCGTGGTATTGCGCGGTGGGCAAGGTGTGAGGGCGCTCGGGGGTGGGGTGTGAAGGCTGCGGTACCCACCCCGGCGGCGCGCCCACCTATCGCGGGGGTTTGGTGATTCTCAGAATTGTCCAACCCCTGCGATAGGCGGGCTAGCTACCAAGGTGGATGCCGCAACCCAACTCGCCCCTATCACCAACCCCCCACTCTCGACACTCTGACCTCCTTTACCCACACCCCATGCCCCTGCCTCCTTACCCCCCCTCCACATCCCCACATGACTCATCAACACTCCCATCCCTACCCACACCTGCCCCCTCACCCGCACCCCTCCCCGTTATCCACCACGTCACCTCAGACGCCCTCCCCACACAGCAACCCTCTGCACCCCCTCACACTCCTCCCTCTACCCCC
>APFE031421593.1:35371-55841 GCA_000404065.3 Pinus taeda | reverse complement strand
TCCTTGAATTTGCTTTCCCTTTGAAGCTTGACAATATCATTGCCAATTGTGTGTCTGAATGAAATGTCACAAATCTCCATAATGGTGATGACATGACTTCTACAAATCTTGCAACTAGTTTACTAAAAGCTTGATAAGTATAAGGGTCACTATCATAGTCAATATTTGGAACATTGAAACCATGGGGAATATTTGCAATAACTAGGGTATACTCCCTTTTAGGTATGAATTTAACAATGTCTTCATAGTCCCCTTGTATTACTTGATATTAACAGTGTCTAGCCCATTCCAAATGAAATGAGTAAGAGTTGGATCAAGTTCAACATTCTTAGCACGTTTCTTCCTCAATCTTTCGGTCTTTATTTTTCAATAAAGGTTATGAAGCTAGTTGGCGCTCCATTATCATCCTTCTTCATCTTTTATAAAATAAACAAATATATGTGTAAGTTATACATTAAAAATAGTACACAGATGAATAAAAACGAATGTGTAAATCAAGATACATTTTTAAATGCAAGATAAAAAGCTTTTAATGTTGATGTAGAACTTGAATCTGGATAGTTGCGTACGACATCATTCCAACTATCTTCATTCAACAATCTAACCATTTGTTCTTGACTTTTCATGTAAACTTTGTGACTACATAGATAAAGTAACAAAAAGTCAATATAATGATATGTATAACAAATACTACCAAGAACAACATGTTTTATTTAAAAGAAAATTATAATCTAGAAATAAACAAAAATAATTCAGCAAACTTACTTTTGAAATTCCTTGGACATTTCCTCCAATGATAATTCCCCTGACTTCACAAGAGATAATATTGTTTTAACAATTTTTTCATGTTTCACTCTTTGCATTGCTCTCCAAGGTGTGATAGTCATATCTTCTGGAAGATGTTTCAAGTCAGAACCTAATTTACTGCTGCCACATATCAATGGCTTAGACTTTTTAACCTTCTAGTTTTTAATGCCAATGTTTTCCCACATGGTAAAAATCTCATCAATCAAGTTCCAAACATCTCCAGTTCTAAATGCCAATTGGAAAATGTTATCGACACCTCTAAATATGTCAATAGGAAGGTTGCGTTTTCCACTTTTTGAATTGGGTTTCTCTTCAATTTCATAGCCTATTTCCATACAACATTCCCTTCGGAAATCTGCAGTAACATTTATCCTATCCCCACCACATTTTTCTTGAAATTCACTATGAATAAATCTAACACTTGAACTGGATCAACAAGAAGCACATAATTAACCACATGAGCATATGGATTATACCTCATCAATGTCTTCAAGTTGTGAGCATGCAGATGGTGTGGCTTTCTGACTTGATATTGACATTGTCCTAAACTTTCGTTATAGGTTTGTCTGACATTAAGCTGAAATGTACGACCACCATAAATTAAGTTTTTCTTTGTCAAATTCTGTCGAATGGCATTTTGTTTTGTTTTGATAATGCCATCCTCTAAATCAGCTGCTGGTGTAATCATTTCTCTACCCCACCCGGCCAACCCCGCCCAGCCCGGCCCCATCTCGCCCCTCCGTCCTGCCTCCACCTCCCGCCTCCGCCTCCCCGCTCTGACGGGCACCCCGAGTGGGCCGTTAGGGTGGCACGGGTTGGGTGGGTGCAGTCGCCCGCCTCGCGCCACACCAGCGACCGCCACCGCCCGGGTAGCGGTCTAAATTCGAGATCGAACCGCCAACCTCGACAGGCCCTCCCCAAGCCCACCCCAGCCGGACCCGCCTTGGGTGGCGGTCCAATTCCCGAAATCAGATCGCCACTGGGCCAGGCCCACCCAAGGGTTGGCGCGGGGATGGGCGACGCCCCCGCGCACTCGGCGGCCTGCCGCCCACCCAAAAAGTGCAGATGCGATTCCTCCGCACGGACCGCCACTCCGGCGCGCGCGCCGATGGTGGCACCGGGTGGGCAAAGACGCCCCGCCCACGCCCACCTTGGTGGGAGTCGAGTTCCCGGAATCGGACTGCCCAATCGGCAAGGCCGCTGGGGTGCACGGGGCGAGCGACGAGGCCAACCCCGCCCACCTCTGACGGCCCGCTGCCCCAAGCGCGGTCACGATCCCGGAATCGACTGCCACCCCGGCGGGGTCGGGGTTCGCGGGGCGGCCGGCCACAACCACCCTCCCCGCGCCACCCCGGTAGCGCCTGGGGTGGCGGTCCAATTCCTAGAATCGAACCACTCCATGCCATAACCTCATTTTCAATGGTAACAGTGCCACTCCACGCCATAACAAAAACTCAAAAGAGTTTCCATTGGGGAAAGGGTCAACAAAGGGTCTTTGAGGAACTAAAGAAGAAGATCAACCAAGCACTAGCTCTGGCATTGCGAAACTTGTAGAAACCATTTGAAGTGCAAACGTATGTGAATAGGTATGTTATGGTAGTCGTCTTAATGTGGGAAGGAATGCTTGTATGCTACCATTTTGAAGTATTTCATGAAGTAGTTCTCAACTACCCTACCTACGAAAAGTATGAGTTCTATTCCCCAGTGCAAGCTATGAAGAAGTGGAAGCACTATTTGGTGGGAAAGGAGATAGTGATCCACATAGATCACTTGCTAGAAATTGTAGCAAGAAAATCTCAATTTGAATTTAGCCTTAGTAAAATTGATTAAATCAAAATTATACATCAACAGGACAAGTTGGAGGTAGTTAACTAGTGTGACATGGCTCTTGTCACCCATTTAGATCAGAAAATTCAAGTTAGTGGTTCTGGAGTTCAGTCATTCATGTGTTGATTGCTAAATTTTAGCAATCTAGTTCAGTTTTTTCAATTATAATCAGTTAACTAACCTCTAGCAATTAATAGAGTTACTTGAATGTTAGTTGTGTAGTGAGACAACAATCTAACTCAAATATATGTTAGTTAACTGACCAATCAACCCAAAATAGCTCATGCATGCATGGAAATAAAATTTCTCAACTCGTGATCTAGGTTGATATTGGTGGCCAATAGCCAATTCCACTTGGAACCCACCATTGCTTCTTTCACTTTTTCAGTTTCCTTAATTGTAGCACAATTTACTGTGTTTGGCATTTTTTCAGGTCCTGAACTTCCAGAACTGTTTTGAGGCCCTAAACGATGTTTTTTTGGAAAATGGGAAAAAATGCCCCATTAACTAATGCTTGCAGTCGAATGTTATAGTCCTTGGATAGATATTTCTAACGAGGTATCGTGTGCATCAAACAAAGATCGTATGCCAAAGCTATTACCCCGAGAAGTTGATGTACCAGTTTACCCAAACGGGGCCCATATTTTTGGCACTTCATCTCCTAGGGTTAGCTTTTTAGATGTTTAGGGTTTTCCATTGTTTCTCAACAATAAATATGCCTTCAAGCCTCATTATAACACAATTCAGAGGCATGTAGCTAGCACATCACTTCATAAAGATAATCTACCTTCACTCAAGCTAATTTATTTCCATTCTATATGTAAGCATATTTCAATTCTTTGATATTAATGAAATAAAGTTTAATTTCTGTTGCATCTCTGTGTTTATGTTTATATCTATATTCTGTTGTGTTCCTACATAAGTCTGGATCATTGATATTAGAGCGGTGTGCTATTTCTCTGTTTTTCTTTACATGTCCCCAATAAGGTCAAGGTATAAGGAGTTAGGGCCCCATTTGGTTGAACGTTCGCAAGACGAGCCTCCCAATCCCCAATGGCCTCCCATGGCAGAAGAAATGAAGATGAGGGAGCAGGAGATCACTTCAAAATATTGCTCGAAGAATCCCTCAAGTGACACAGGAACATGATGATCGAAAAAAATTCCCATATCCTTCAGCGGATGCCCATAGGCGACACATCTTCATCTGACACTCTAGAGGCACCATTCCCTTCAAGGTACAATTCAACTTTGATATTCCCACATTTGAAGGCTAGATAGATGCAAATGTCACAGATACATGGTTAAATCTATTGGAAGGGTATTTTTCAGTTCATGATTTTTCCAATAGGGAAAATATTACTTTTTCACTCCTCAAAGCCAACCCCATGCCAAGGACTGGTGGGAAACCTACTGTGAGCAGAAGGATGAGAGGGAATCCTCACTATTTTCAATCACACCCCCTTGGAACTCCTTCTAGGATGCCACAAAGGAGAAGTATTACCATGTCGAGAGATATGAGGATAAGTACATAAAGTGGACCAAACTATGACAGGGAAGGGACCAAGATCTGCCATAGTTCACAAATATTTTTCATACCCTTTGCATGAAGTTGGGTGTCAAGGATTCTGAGTGGCACTTGGTAATTAAGTGTCGTGGTTGTCTGCATAGATACATCCAAGATGAAGTGGATTTCCTAGACATCTCCTTGATTAGCACCACCTAGCAACACATTGTCAATACCAAGCATAATTTTAAACAGAAGAAGCGAGACTTTTGATCTGCGAATCTGGAGCAAGCGAAAGGTGCCCACAAACCACAGAACAAAGGACAAAGCTAAGGTGGGGTGACCCAGGATAACCCATCAAAGACACAAGAAAATAACAACACCATGAAGAGAAAGAAGGACACAGGGAAGTGGTGTGAGTTCCATAGGAGACCCACAGACAACACAAGTGAATGTTAAACCAATCAGTCACTGGTGGCTTAGTAGAAGGCTTCAAAATCAGAGCCATGTTTCGACTCTAAGTCAAAATCAAACAAGGGGAATGACAAATGGAAGAATATTATTAATGTGAAGCCTAGTACCATTGTTGTTGCCACCAAATTCAGAAGATTGAGGTCGAAGATACAAAGGAGGAGGAGTGTCTCTTCCACTCACACATGTGGGTGAAGGGTTCATCACTACAATTCATTGTTGAAAGCAGGAGCCAAAAGAAAATCATTTCAGTAGAGGTCATGAAGTGGTTGGGCCTACTAACCACACCATACCCAAAACCATACACCATCAGGTGGCTTCACCAAGGACAAAATCTCTACGTCAGCGAGCAGTGTTGCATTCCCTACAATATCAAGCCCTTCATGAATGAGGTATTGTATGATTTTGCTCGTCTTGAAGTTTGTGATGTATTATTAGGCCAACCATACTTGTGGAAGATTCATGTTGTATATGAGTCGAGGCCTCACACTATTATTATTTCTTTGGATAATAAGTTATACAGGATACCAAAGGTAGCGCTACCTACTACCATCTCCTTGATCTCTGCTGAGAAATGCAATAATATCATCCCCCAAGATGGGAAATTTGTTTTCTTCTTTATTCACTCTCTAAGTAAGGGGAATATCATGGCCACATTCATGGCCCTCGAGAAGGTTTTCTCCATGCAGTAGAAGTACTTGGAAGAATATAGGGATATCCTCTCCTCACCCACAGGGGTACCCTTGCATTGTTAGGTCAAGCATTCAATTGATCTGAATCCTAAAGCAACTCTACCCAACAGACCGATATATCATTGATCCCTTCTAGAAAATGAAGAGATCAAGTGGAAAATCCAGTAGTTGCTACAAAAAGGGCACATCCAACCAAGTTCCTCACCTTGTGGGAACCCTATTGTACTTGTATAGAAGAAGGATGAGACCTAGAGGCTCTACATTGATTATTAGGCACTAAACAAAATCACTGTCAGGAACAGGTATCCAATCCCATGGATTGATGACCTTTTGGACCAAATCAAAGGGGCCAAGTATTTCAACAAGATAGATATGAAGTTTGGTTGTCACTGAGTTCCAATAGAGCCCACAGATATATGGAAGACGACATTCAAATCTAAGGAAGGCCTTTTTGAATGGTTCGTTATGTGCTTCAAGTTGACAAATGCCCGTGCTAATTTTATGAGTATAATGGATGACATCTTTTCACCCTTTACCAACTCATTCATTCTTGTTTATCTGGATGACATCCTCATCTTTAGAAAGAGTTGGGAATAACACTTACAACACATTTGGTAGGTCCTTTAGACCCTATGGCAGCACAAAATGTGTGCCAACATGGAGAAATGTGCCTTTGGCATGACGAAGTCCAATATTTGGGTTGCATCATAGATGAGTGAGAAATGCATGTGGATCTAACTAAGATCCATGTCATTTAGAATTGGCCAACCCTAACCACTCTAACAAAGCTTCACAGTTTTTTGGGCCTTGCAAATTTTTATCAGAGGTTTGTGTTGGGATTCTCCCATATCACTTGGACTTTGATCTAGATTACCAAGGGTGGAGCGAAAGCAAAGTAGTCCTGGTTTGAGTCCCAACAAAAGGCATTTGTTGAGTTGGATTTTCACCTCTACTCTGCACCATTACTCACATTTGTAGACCTACAACATCCATTTGAAATTGAGACATATGCCTCCGACTATGTTATTGGTGTAGTCCTCACCCAAAACAGGAATCCAGTGGCCTATCATAGTGAGACACTTTACGATGCAATTGAGAAGTACCACACCTATGATAAAGATATTCATTCCATCATGTAGGCTTGCTAAAAATGGAATCATTATGTTCTGGGGAAGGAGATGATCATCCACACTGATCATCGACCTCTTCAGTTTATATAGACACAAGGGAAGTTGCCAAATGATCGCCCTCAGAAGTGGTCTACATATGTGCAACAATTCAACTTGAACATAAAATACAACAAGGATAGCACCAATCATGTTGTGGACTACCTCAGCTAACCCCTAGTTGTAGCACTAACTACTGTTCTCAACTCTTGTCGCCACAAGACCTATGGATGGCTGCAACTATAAACAATGATCCAAAGTTCACCTCCACATACAAGATGCTAGTAGATGGAAAGCAAGTTCCTGATTTCCACCTTCAAGACACATTATTACGCTACCTAGGCCACCCTTTTGTTCCTTAAAACGAGCGTGCCAAGCTGATTTGGGAGGTGCACTACAGTTGAGTTGCAGGACAATTTGGTGTGGAGAAAATTTTGGTTGTACTACAAAAGTAGTTTTATTGGCCAAAACTCCTCCAACTCCTAAAGGATAACCTCGTGTTGGCATATAATAGAATGAAACAACAGGCAGATCAACATCGAAGCGAAAGAAGTTTTGATGTAGGTGATTGGGTATTCCTACGGCTACAACCATATAAGCAAATGTCCCTCAAGCAAGCTAAGAAGGATAATAAATTATCACCAAAGTATTGTGGTCCGTACAAGGTGTTGCAAAATATTGGTACTATGGCATACAAATTGAAGCTTCCTACATCTTCTCGATTGCACCTAGTTTTTCATGTTTCATGTTTAAAGAAGGTTATAGGCAACAAGCTCCTAGTTCAAACTATATTGCCAGAACTTGATGAGGAAGGAAAAATTATATTGGAACCGGAAGCAGTCACAGAAATAAGAACTCGACAGCTACGAAATCGATCAGTTTCGGAGTATCTTATCAAGTGGAAGAATTTACCTGCTGAAGATTCCACATGGGAGGATGAGAATTTTATACAAACGTATCTAGAACTACTCAAGCTTTGAGGACAACACTTTTTTGAAGGAGAGGGCAATGTTGGCTCCCTATAATACTAGTGATTACCCCATTACTATTGTAGTTATACCCCTTATTAATATTGTTGTGCCCCTATTGTCCCGATTTTGTTATTATTGTGCCCCATAGAATCCCTCTATTATTAATTTTGTGGCTTTGTATTATTATTATTAGGTCGGCTAGGTTATACTCTGATTCCTTAGACTCCTATATATAGAAAGGAGGTTTTGTCATTTGAATCATCGAATAATTGTTCATCTATGTAATGTAAAGGAGGTTTCCACCTCGAAGAGGCTAAATTCTAAGGCGTTGATCTATCTTTTCAATCTTTTTCTTGAGCTGGTTACATAACAGTGCGATCGTTTTGGAGTGAAGGACACAGTTACTTAGAAACTGTCTTTTCATCCTCTTTTCTTTTGATTACATTGTATTTTAACCGAGGGTTTCCCATGAGGTTTTCCCTCTTTCCTCAATTTTAGTATAAGTTGCACTATATTTTGGGTGACCTTTGGCCTTAGTTTCCAGGGCCCATTTTCTATTCTACATGATTTACTCCATGATTTTCTCCTCCTTTCACTCCGCAACTGGCTAGTTCTTTTGCATGATTTACTCCCTACTTCTCTCCTCTTTTCACTTCACAACTCGATGGTTCTCTCTGAAACTTGTTGTAGGTGTTCAATCCTCTCATTGATCACCACTATGGTGCATTACCTTTGCATCTTCACCCAGTAATGCTATATCATAAGCATTGTAGCATATTTTTTAAAGGAATCATTCTTTTTGTTCTTTCGATTTTCTTTTAGTGTTTTTGTTGTACAAAGTTGTGTGTTCAACCTTTACTAGCTAGATTTATTTGTGCAAGTTTTCTAACACATTTACATGGTATCAGATCCCACCGGTTGCTAGATAAAAGTTGCACCAGTATTTTATTTTGTAGGTATTACAGCTTGGAGATCGAAGATCAATAGAAAAATGGAGTTTCCCAAAGCATCATTCCTAACACCATACAACTATCACGAATGGAAGGAGAAAATCGCTCGATACCTTCATCAAAAAGGGTTGTACAAGATTACCATTGCTGAAGAGTGGAACCCACATCAGCCATAGAGAAATCCAAGTACCTCAACCGCATGGATGAGGCCCACGGATCCATATGCATGGGCATCTCCCCAGAGTTGCAATTTCATCTATCTCCCTGCAATACTCCCAATGAGATTTGGAAAAAGGTTAAAATAACTCTACGGGAAATAAGATGAGATGAAAGGACATCTGGTTGAAGTGGAGCTGCTCTCATTGGATCCACAAAACTATGACAAAATTCAAGACTTCTTCACCAAATATAATGATCTATTGCTGCAACTCATGGGTTGTGGAATTGACAAATCCAAGGAGGAGAGTTGCCAAGTTATCTCTATTATGTTAAATCTCAAACCAGAATACTCTTTCTTTGTGTCTACATTTCATTCAATAAGGCTCGCAACAGGTAAATCCTACACTATGCCTTCTCTCAAAGAGTTCATGTAGTCCCTTAATTTTGAGCAAGATAAACTCATTGGCATGGGGAAAATCAAACCTCCAAAAGTGCATGCACTTGCTATGCATGATGTTAGCCATGATAAAAATAACAGATCCAATTCAAATCAAAAAAATCAGCAGCAAAAAGAGAAGGGAAAAGTGCATTCCCATCCAAAGAAGGAAGGGTACACCAAGCCCTTCAATGACTCCTCCGGCTCCAAAAATGAGAAAGGGAAGAAAGGAGACAAATGCACCTACTATCATCGAGGATTCCATCCAGAATCCTCCTGCATGAAGAAACAAATTGACCAAATGGAAAAAATCCTTTGGAAGCACAACCTTGGAAACGACATCCCTCAGGGCGCCAAGAAGAAAACTAAGGATCCGCCACATGGGAAAGGTAACAATTTTCATGCTTTAGTTGCAATTAATTCTTCCCCTGATGCATGGATTATAGATTCTGGTGTATCACATCATATGGTTGTTGCAAAGAAAGTCTATTCCTCTTTGGATGCATGCAAAGGACCTCCCATCCTCATGGGAGAAGACTCACCTATTAAGGTCACCAGAAAAGGTAGAGTGGAACTTTTACATGGAAGATTTGAAGATGTGCTTCATGTTCCAAAACTTTCGTTAAACCTGCTTTCGGTTTATCAGATCATGCATTCCAACATTGGAAAGAGAGTGTAATTCACTCCAGATGAGTGAACATATATGACCTACATAACAGCTCCAAAATTGCAACCAGTGAGGTAAACAATGGAGCCAGACTATATACATTTTCTAAATTTATTGAATTTGAATCCTCCTTATTGCTTACGCATCCTGATGATAGTAGTGGGCTTTGGCACGAGATTTTGGTCACTTAAATTACAGGTATATGCAACAGCTAAGCAAGCATGAGATGGTGGAAGGCTTGCCAATTTTTTATTATTATTTTTAATAACAATATAATATAATAAACTTATTATTTTAATAGCAATATAATATATCATATTATAGGAATTGATTCATGGTAAACTTTAGATAAAAAGTATAATATATTACACAAATTCTATTTCTCTAGTGTACTTTTACATGAGACACAAATCCACACCCACATTAAAGAGAATTCCAACAGTAGAAATCACATTGATCATTAAGTCCAATGAAACAATTCCACACCCACATTAAATAGAATTCCAATAGTAGAAATCACATTGATCATTAAGTCCAATGAAACAATTCCACACCCACATTAAAGAGAATTCCAACCATAGAAATCACATTGATCATTAAGTCCAATGAAACTAATCAGACCAAACAAACTCTTCTTCCCTCCTTAAAATCCTAAGGACAATAATATATCACAAGTAAACTACAAAAAAGTAGTATTATATACCAAGGAAAGAGAGGCTCACCAAACCATAATAGAGCATAGCATAAAGTCCCATGAAGGAAGTAGATTAGAGGGACAATAGTTTGAAAACAGCAATGCAAATTTTGACAGATCTTTCTCTCCACCTTGGTAATGGATTTTAATTTTTGTTTTCTCCACATTCACCAAAAGCCCTTATCAATTTATTTCCTGCATATTCAAAAACAAGCTGATATTTATCATAGAAGCTAACAGTTGAAATTCTAAAAAAAAAAAAAATGAGTATATTGGAAAGTGAATCTAATGACAAAGATCTAGTTGTCAAACCTAAATTACAAGGAGAGCTACAATGTATTACTCTATCTCATTAAAAAAGACTATCTAGTATTTATTTAGTGTAATAAAAAATATGCTAACCATGTACACAACCCTAACAGTTGCCCTGCAAGTGGTGCTTCTTGTGCACAATTTAATAAAATTATATTGTCTACACATACATAGTACTGGAAGATATTTATTACCATCATGAAGTTTATAAAAAGCGATAACAACCCTAAAAACCAAAATTATTTCAAGTTATAATACAATTATAAACCTGCATTAAATTACGTTTCAAGCAATGAAGCCAACATAGTTGAAAAAAATCTTAGTACTCGACAAACCAAGAGAGTATAAGACCAAACCATTAATTGAAGCCCATTAGAAATACAATTGTATGAACTCATGGCTAGCAAATTCAATGCCTGAAACATTGAACATTAAAAATAAACTTCTTATATCATCAAACCCTACACGATGTGGATGTCCAACACAGACCTAACATAAACAAGAAGAGCATAGAAATATTCCCTAAACAATTCAGAAAGAATATTAAAAATAAACTAGGTAACTGGGTTTCTAATGCTAATCTTAGATCGCATTGACCTTCATTACTGGAACATGCAGACACTTAGTTAGAGCATGGGACTACATGCAAGATCCTTTCTTCATGATTTACTCACGGATTTTCTCCTTCTTTAACTCTGCAACTAGCTAGTTATTCTACATGATTTTCTCCTCCTTTCACTTCGCAACTCACTAGTTCTTTTGCATGATTTACTCCCTAATTTTCTCTTCTTTTCACTTCACAACTGGCTAGTTCTCTCTGGAACTTGCTGTAGGTGTTGAGTCCTCTCATTGATCACCACTATGGTGCATTATCTTCGGATCTTCACCCAGTAATGCTATATCATGAGCATTGTAACATATTTTTTAAATAAATCATTCTTTTTGTTCTTTTGATTTTATTTTAGTGTTTTTGCTTTGCAAAGCTGTGTGTTCAACCTTTAGTAGCTAGATTCATTTGTGAAAGTTTTCTAACACATTTACATGGTATTAGAGTCCACCGGTTGCTAGATAAAAGTTGAACCAGTATTTTATTTTGCAGGTATTACAACTTGGACACCGAAGATCGATAGAAAAATGGAGTTTCCCAAAGCATCGTTCCTAACACCGTACAAATATCACAAATGGAAGGACCAAATGGCTCGATACCTTCATCAACAAGGGATGTACAAGATTACCATGGCTGCAGAAGTGGAACCCACATCAACCATAGAGAAATCCACGTACCTCAACTGCATGGATGAGGCCCACAGATCCATATGCATGTGCATCTCCCGAGAGTTGCAATTTCATCTATCTCCCTGTAATACTCCCAATGAGATTTGGAAAAAGGTTGAATAACTCTACGGGAAATAAGATGAGATGAAAGGACATCTAGTTGAAGTGGAGCTGCTCTTATTGGAACCACAAAACTATGACAAAATTCATGACTTCTTCAACAAATATAATGATCTATTGCTGCAACTCAAGGGTTGTGGAATTGACAAATCCAAGGAGGAGTGTTGCCAAGTTCTCTCTATTATGTCAAAGCTCGGACCAAAATACTCTGTCTTTGTGTCTACATTTCATTCAATAAGGCTTGCAACAAGTAAATCCTACACTATGCCTTCTCTCAAAGAGTTCACGGAGTCCCTTAATTTTGAGCAAGATAAACTCATTGGCATGGGGAAAATCAAACCTCCAAAAGTGCATGCACTTGCTATGGATGAGGCAACCACAATAAAAATCATAGATATAATTCAAATAAAAAAAATCAGCAGCAAAAGGACAAGGGAAAATCGCATTCCCATCCAAAGAAGGAACGGTACACCAAGCCCTTCAATGACTCCTCCAGCTCCAAAAATGAGAAAGCGAAGAAAGGAGACAAATGCACCTACTGTCATCGAGGATTCCATCCAAAATCCTCGTGCATGAAGAAACAAATTGACCAAATGGAAAAAATCCTTTAGAAGCACAACCTTGGGGACCACATCCCGCAGGGTGCGAAGAAGAAAATTGAGGATCCGCCACCTGGGAAAGGTAACAATTTTCATGCTTTAGTTGAAATTAATTCTTCCCCTGATGCATGGATTACAGATTCTGGTGTATCACATCATATGGTTGTTGCAAAGAAATTCTATTCCTCTTTGTATGCATCCAAAGGACCTCCCATCCCCAAGGGAGATGACTCACCTATTAAGGTCACCAGAAAAGGTAGAGTGGAACTTTTGCATGAAAGCTTTGAAGATGTGCTTCATGTTCCAAAAATTTCGGTAAACGTGCTTTCAGTTTCTTAGATCATGCATTCCGGCACCAGAAATAGAGTGGAATTCACTCCAAATGTAGTGAACATATATGACCTACATAGCAGCTCCAAAATTGCAACAAGTGAGGTAAACAATGGAGCCAGACTGTATACATTTCTAAATTTATTGAATCTGAATCCTCCTTATTGCTTACACATGCTGATGATAGTAGTAGGCTTTGGCACGAGAGTTTGGTCACTTAAATTACAGGTATATGCAGCAGCTAAGCAAGCATGAGATGGTGGAAGGCTTGCCAAAAACACTTTATTATTTTTAATAACAATATAATATAATAAACTTATTATTTTTAATAGCAATATAATATATCATATTATAGGAATTGATTCATGGTAAAATTTAGATAAAAAGTATAATATATTACACAAATTATATTTCTCTAGTGTACTTTTAAATGAGACACAATTCCACACCCACATTAAAGAGAATTCCAACAGTATAAATCACATTGATCATTAAGTCCAATGAAACAATTCCACACCCACATTAAATAGAATTCCAACAATAGAAATCACATTGATCATTAAGTCCAATGAAACAATTCCAAAACCACATTAAAGAGAATTCCAACCATAGAAATCACATTGATCATTAAGTCCAATGAAACTAATTAGACTAAACAAACTCTTCTTCCCTCCTTAAAATCCTAAGTACAATAATATATCACAAGTAAACTACAAAATGGTAGTATTCTATACCAAGGAAAGAGAGGTTCACCAAACCATAATAGAGCATAGCATAAAGTCCCATGAAGGAAGTAGATTAGAGGGACAATAGTTTGAAACTAGCAACGTAAATTTTGACAGATCTTTCTCTCCACCTTGGTAATGGATTTTAATTTTTTTTTCTCCACATTCACCAAAAGCCCTTATCAATTTATTGCCTGCATATTCAGAAACAAGCCGATATTTATCATAGAAGCTAAGAGTTGAAATTCTAAACAAAAAAAAATGAGTATATTGGAAAGTGAATATAATGACGAAGATCTAGTTTTCAAACCTAAATTACAAGGAGACCTACAATATATTACTCTATCTCATTAAAAAAGCCTATCTAGTATTTATTTAGTGTAATAAAAAATATGCTAACCATGTACACAACCCTAACAGTTGCCCTGCAAGTGGTGCTTCATGTGCACAATTTAATAAAATTATACTGTCTACACATACATAGTACTGGAAGATATTTATTACCATCATGAAGTTTATAAAAAGCAATAACAGCCGTAAAAACCAAAATTATTTCAAGTTATAATAAAATTATAAACCTGCATTAAATTACGTTTCAAGCAATGAAGCCAACATAGTTGAAAAAACTCTTAGTACTCGACAAACCAAGAGAATATAAGACCAAACCATTAATTGAAGCCCATTACAAATACAATTGTACAAACTCATGGCTAGAAAATTCAATCCCTGAAACATTGAACATTTAAAATAAACTTCTTATATCATCAAACCCTACACGATGTGCATGTCCAACACAGACCTAACATAAACAAGAAGAGCATAGAAATATTCCCTAAACAATTCAAAAAGAATATTAAACATAAACTAGGTAACTGGGTTTCCAATGCTAACCTTAGATCGCATTGACCTTCATTATTGGCACATGCAGACACTTAGATAGAGCATGGGACTACATGCAAGATCCTTTCTTCATGATTTACTCATGGATTTTCTCCTTCTTTAACTCCGCAACTAGCTAGTTATTCTACATGATTTACTCCATGATTTTCTCCTCCTTTCACTCTGCAACTGGCTAGTTCTTTTGCGTGATTTACTCCCTAGTTTTCTCCTCTTTTCACTTCACAACTGGCTAGTTCTCTCTAGAACTTGTTGTAGGTGTTGAGTCCTCTCATTGATCACCACTATGGTGCATTACCTTCGAATCTTCACCCAATAATGCTATATCATGAGCATTGTAACAATTTTTTTAAATAAATCATTCTTTTTGTTCTTTTGATTTTCTTTTAGTGTTTTTGCTATGCAAAGCTCTGTGTTCAACCTTTACTAGCTAGATTCATTTCTGCAAGTTTTCTAACACATTTACATGGTATTAAAGCCCACCAGTTGCTAGATAAAATTTGTACCAGTATTTTATTTTATAGGCATTACAACTTGGAGAGCGAAGATCGATAGAAAAATGGAGCTTCCGAAAGCATCGTTCCTAACACCGTACAACTATCACAAATGGAAGCACCAAATGGCTCGATACCTTCATCAAAAAGGTCTGTACAAGATTACCATGGCTGCGAAAGTGGAACCCACATCAGCCATAGAGAAATCCAAGTACCTCAACTGCATGGATGAGGCCCACGGATCCACATGCATGTGCATCTCCCCAGAGTTGCAATTTCATCTACCTCCCTGCAATACTCCCAATGAGATTTGGAAAAAGGTTGAAGAACTCTACGGGAAATAAGATGAGATGAAAGGACATCTGGTTGAAGTGGAGCTGCTCTCATTGGATCCAAAAAACTATGACAAAATTCAGGACTTATTCAACAAATATAATGATCTATTGTTGCAAATCAAGGGTTTGGAATTGACAAATCCAAGGAGGAGTGTTGCCAAGTTCTCTCTATTATGTCAAAGCTCGGACCAAAATACTTTGTCTTTGTGTCTACATTTCATTCAATAAGGCTCGCAACAGGTAAATCCTACACTATCCCTTCTCTCAAAGAGTTCATGGAGTCCCTTAATTTTGAGCAAGATAAACTCATTGGCATGGGGAAAATAAAACCTCCAAAAGTGCATGCACTTGCTCTGGATGATGGCAGCCACAATAAAAATCATAGATCTAATTCAAATAAAGAAAATCTTGAGGAAAAAGACAAGGGAAAAGCGTATTCCCATCCAAAGAAGGAAGGGTACACCAAGCCATTCAATGACTCCTCCGGCTCCAAAAATGAGAAAGGGAAGAAAGGAGACAAATGCACCTACTGTCATCGAGGATTCCATCCGGAATCCTCCTGCATGAAGAAACAAATTGACCAAATGGAAAAAATCCTATAGAAGCACAACCTTGGGAACCACATCCCTCAGGGCGCGAAGAAGAAAATTGAGGATCCACGACATGGGAAAGGTAACAATTTCATGCTTTAGTTCCAATTAATTCTTCCCCTGATGCATGGATTACAGATTCTACTGTATCACATCATATGGTTGTTGCAAATAAAGTCTATTCCTATTTGGATGCATGCAAAGGACCTCCCATCCTCAAGGGAGATGACTCACCTATTAAGGTCACCAGAAAAGGTAGAGTGGAACTTTTACATGGAAGCTTTGAAGATGTGCTTCATGTTCCAAAACGTTCGGTAAACCTGCTTTCATCTTATCAAATCATGCATTCTGGCACCAGAAAGAGAGTGGAATTCACTCCAGATGTAGTGAACATATATGACCTACATAGCGGCTCCAAGCTTGCAACTGGTGAGGTAAACAATGGAGCCAAACTGTATACATTTCTAAATTTATTGAATCTGAATCCTCCTTATTGCTTACACATGTTGATGATAGTAGCAGGCTTTGGCACGAGAGTTTGGTCACTTAAATTACAGGTATATGCAGCAGCTAAGCAAGCATGAGATGGTGGAAGGCTTGCCAAAAAACTTTATTATTTTTAATAACAATATAATATAATAAACTTATTATTTTTAATAACAATATAATATATCATATTATAGGAATTGATTCATGGTAAAGTTTAGATAAAAAAGTACAATATATTACACAAATTCTATTTCTCCAGTGTACTTTTAAATGAGACACAATTACACATCCACATTAAAGAGAATTCCAATAGTAGAAATCACAATTATCATTAAGTCCAATGAAACAATTCCACACCCACATTAAAGAGAATTCCAACAGTAGAAATCACATTGATCATTAAGTCCAATGGAACAATTCCACACCCACATTAAAAAGAATTCCAACCATCGAAATCACATTGATCATTAAGTCCAATGAAACAATTCCAAAACCACAATAAATCGAATTCCAACCATAGAAATCACATTGATCATTAAGTCCAATGAAACTAATCAGACTGAACAAAGTCTTCTTCCCTCCTTAAAATCCTAAGGACAATAATATATCACAAGTAAACTACAAAAAAGTAGTATTATATACCAAGGAAAGAGAGGTTCACCAAACCATAATAGAGCATAGCATAAAGTCCCATGAAGGAAGTAGATTAGAGGGACAATAGTTTGAAAAGAACAACGTAAATTTTGGCAGATCTTTCTCTTCACCTTGGTAATGTATTTTAATTTTTGTTTTCTCCACATTCACCAAAAGCCCTTATCAATTTATTGTTTGCATATTCAGAAACAAACTGATATTAATCATAGAAGCTAAAAGTTGAAATTCTAAACAAAAAAAAAATGAGTATATTGGAAAGTGAATCTAATGACGAAGATCTAGTTGGCAAACCTAAATTACAAGGAGACCTACAATGTATTACTCTATATCATTAAGAAATACTATCTAGTATTTATTTAGTGTAATAAAAAATATGCTAACCGTGTACACAACCCTAACAGTTGCCCTCCAGTGGTGCTTCATGTGCACAATTTAATAAAATTATACTGTCTACACATAGATAGTACTGGAAAATATTTATTACCATCATGAAGTTTATAAAAAGCAATAACAGCCCTAAAAACCAAAATTATTTCAAGTTATAATACAAGTATAAACCTGCATTAAAATACGTTTCAAGCAATGAAGCCAACATAGTGGAAAAAACTCTTAGTACTCGACAAACCAAGAGAATATAAGACCAAACCATTAATTGAAGCCCACTAGAAATACAATTGTACGAACTCATGGCTAGCAAATTTAATGCCCGAAACATTGAACATTAAAAATAAACTTCTTATATCATCAAATCCTACACGATGTGCATGTCCACAACAGACCTAACATAAACAAGAAGAGCATAGAAATATTCCCTAAATAGTTCAGAAAGAATATTAAAAATAAACTAGGTAACAGGGTTTCCAATGCTAACCTTAGATCGCATTGACCTTCATTACTGGTACATGCAGACACTTAGTTAGAGCATGGGACTACAGGCAAGATCCTTTCTTCATGATTTACTCATGGATTTTCTCCTTCTTTAACTCTGCAACTAGCTAGTTATTCTGCATTATTTACTCCATGATTTTCTCCTCCTTTCACTCCGCAACTGGCTAGTTCTTTTGCATGATTTACTCCATATTTTTCTCCTCTTTTCACTTCACAACTGGCTAGTTCTCTCTGAAACTTTTTGTAGGTGTTGATTCCTCTCATTGATCACCACTATGGCGCATTACCTTTGGATCTTCACCCAATAATGCTATATCATGAGAATTGTAACATATTTTTCAAATAAATCATTCTTTTTGTTCTTTCGATTTTCTTTTAGTGTTTTTTCTCTACAAAGCTGTGTGTTCAACCTTTACTAGCTAGATTCATTTGTGCAAGTTTTCTAACACATTTACATGGTATCAGAGCCCACCAGTTGCTAGATAAAAGTTGCACCAGTATTTTATTTTGCAGGTATTACAGCTTCGAGATCGAAGATCGATAGAAAAATGGAGTTTCCCAAAGCATCATTCCTAACACCGTACAACTATCACGAATGGAAGGACCAAATGGCTCGATAGCTTCATCTAAAAGGGTTGTACAAGATTACCATGGCTCAACCATATGGATGAGGCCCACGGATCCATATGCATGTGCATCTCCCTAGAGTTGCAATTTCATCTATCTCCGTGCAATACTCCCAATGAGATTTGGAAAAAGGTTGAAGAACTCTACGAGAAATAATATGAGATGAAAGGACATCTGGTTGAAGTGGAGCTGCTCTCATTGGATCCACAATACTAAGACTCCTTCAACAAATATAATGATCTATTGCTGCAACTCAAGGGTTGTGGAATTGACAAATCCAAGGAGGAGTATTGCCATGTTCTCTCTATTATGTCAAAGCTTGGACCAAAATACTTTGTCTTTGTCTCTACATTTCATTCAATAAGGCTCGCAACAGGTAAATCCTACACTATGCCTTCTCTCAAAGAGTTCATGGAGTCCCTTAATTTTGAGCAAGATAAACTCATTGGCATGGGGAAAATCAAACCTCCAAAAGTGCATGCACTTGCTGTGGATGATGGCAGCCACAATAAAAATCACAGATCTAATTAAAATTAAAAAAATCAGTAGCAAAAAGACAAGGGAAAAGCGCATTCCCATCAAAAGAAGGAAGGGTACACCAAGCCCTTCAATGACTCCTCTGTCTCCAAAAATGAGAAAGGGAAGAAAGGAGACAAATGCACCTATTGTCATCGAGGATTCCATCTGAAATCCTCTTGCATGAAGAAACAAATTGACCAAATGGAAAAATTCCTTTAGAAGCACAACCTTGGGGACCACATCCCTCAGGGCGCGAAGAATAAAACTGAGGATCCTCCACGTGGGAAAGGTAATAATTTTCATACTTTAGTTGCAATTAATTCTTCCCTTGATGCATGGGTTATAGATTTTGGTGTATCACATCATATTGTTGTTCCAAAGAAAGTCTATTCCTCTTTGGATGCATGCAAAGGACCTCCCATCCTCATGGGAGATGACTCACCTATTAAGGTCACCCGAAAAGGTAGAGTAGAACTTTTGCATGGAAGCTTTGAAGATGTGCTTCATGTTCTAAAACTTTCGGTAAACATGCTTTCAGTTTAATAGATCATGCATTCCGGCACCGGAAAGAGAGTGGAAATCACTCTAGATGCAGTGAACATATATGACATACACTCTAAAATTGCAACCGGTGAGGTAAACAATGGAGCGAGACTATATACATTTTCTGAATTTATTGAATTTGAATCCTCCTTATTGCTTAAACATGCTGATGATAGTAGTAGGCTTTGGCACGAGAGTTTGGTCACTTAAATTACAGGTAGGTATATGCAGCAGCTAAGAAAGTTAGTAAGCATGAGATGGTGGAAGGCTTGCCAAAAAACTTTATTATTTTTAATAACAATTATAATATAATAAACTTATTATTTTTAATAGCAATATAATATATCATATTATAGGAATTGACTCATGGTAAAGTTTAGAAAAAAAGTATAATATATTACACAAATTCTATTTCTCCAATGTACTTTTAAATGAGACACAATTCCACACCCACATTAAAGAGAATTCCAACAGTAGAAATCACATTCATCATTAAGTCCAATGAAACAATTCCACACCCACATTAAAGAGAATTCCAATCATATAAATCACATTGATCATTAAGTCCAACGAAACTAATCAGACTAAACAAACTCTTCTTCCCTCCTTAAAATCCTAAGGACAATAATATATCACAAGTAAACTACAAAAAATTAGTATTATATACCAAGGAAATAGAGGTTCACAAAACCATAATAGAGCATAGCATAAAGTCCCATGAAGGAAGTA
>APFE031421592.1:11214-61499 GCA_000404065.3 Pinus taeda | reverse complement strand
GGAACTTGTACAAATATGAGTTTGTATTGGGCATCATATGATATATGGTATAGTTAGATATATGCAAGAATATACAATTTTTTATAATATGCCATTTTATTGTAAAATTATACACTTTGTTCCAAGATATAATTTTATTTGCAACATTTATCATTACAACAATTTTAAAGAGCTTTTTCCTATTTCATTTTTTAAAATATTGAAATAAATAATATATTTAGTATTAAAAAGATGTATACTCCCTAATTTTTGTCTGTATTAAATTTTAAACAATTCAAATTAGTAACTATGAATTATATAGCACTAACTTCACCAAGGGTATGAAAGAGGTTTGAATATGGCCATTTTGCACCAGTCTTGGGCCTGCGCTGCTATTTCATACAAGTTTGTTTCCGGTGGCTATTTAAAAGGTTTTTGAACTATATGATTATTCTTCCACCATTCCGGCTCCTCCCACTTAACTTTGATCAAGTTTAAAAAAAAATAAAAAATTCCCTTGACCCCTTGGTTCGGTCAAGGGAAGCACCATTTTGTCAATGATTGGGTAGAGTGAGTTTTGCAGGGATCAAGCCAGTGAAAACGTGAATTCCATAAGTTTCAATATATTTGAAACTTGAGAAATTTGATATCTCTATTGAACTAAGATGGATCTAAACTCAATAGTGGGCTAAAGTCTCACCGTTGAGCAGAGGTGAACTGAAACTTGAAAGGACGTGATATGACTTAACAAATAGAGAGTGATTTGTACGCCCTATGAAGAGTCAAGTAAAGAGGCCGGCGCACTGTTTGCAGGTGTGGGCGTACCATGATTTTGTACGTTCGTTCAACGAATTGATGTCAAAGAAGTAAATCACGGCTGAATGTATGTAGGTAGTCAAGGAAGTGAATCACGGCTGGGTGTCAGTCGTTAAAATATCGTTGCTGTATACGAACATGCATATCCTGTTTGATAAAATATAGAAGATCGTATTTAAAACTTCCCTGCACAGTAGTGATTGGGACCTGTTCCGTGCGCTTTGGAAACAGTTCTGACGAGGATTTGATTAGAACATGGAACATACTATTTATCAGAGTACTTTGAAAATCATACACAGTTCCAATCTTAAAAAACTGCTGGATTCACGGAGCAACAGACCATTTCAATTAAAAATATGACGAGTTCTTAATTTATATAAACACCAGTACGTACACACAATCTCAGGTCATATTGGGCTGAAGGCAACAATACTATAGGGTAATATATTAATTTATATAACGGGCAATGCAAATACATGCAGTGAGGCCATTTTCTACTTAGGCCTAGGTATAGATATAATGATGGTGATGTTCAATGGAAAATTGATATTGTTCAATGGGTCTTAATAAGGTAAGACGGATTTTTTATTTTATTTTATTTTTATATAGGTAGGGAAGTGTTATAATATTATTATAGTTTATTTAATTTTAAAGTTTATAAAGGTTGTTAGTGTAAAAAATATCTCGTAAATTAGATTGAATGGTAGTATAAAATGAATAAGTAAAAGTGTTTTTCGTTTTCAAATCTTTAAGTGTGGTAAATGCGATAAATTCATTCATCCCTTGGTGTTTTGGGAATTGTCTAAAGCTGACTTTCATTATGATGCTGATGAAAATTTGTTCTTATTTTAGCAATGTCTATTTTCTCTTATCATTAATATTAGTGAAGATGACGAGATACCTTTTGTTTTTGAGACTGGAGTTGATCACCTCCTTATACTATCGTAGTTTATTTTTCCCCTCTAACTCTTTATCAACCAACAATTTCTCTTTAAATTTTGAAGTTACAATATTTTTTATATTTTAATTATTCTGCAAAACAATCTCTTCCTTTATCCCTCAATGATCTAGCCAAGGGCTATGCCATCCGCACTTAAGCCAAAGGTCTAAGTTTTTGTTAGAGTTAGAAGCAATTCTAGTAGACCCCTTGGCTTCCATGTTGTTTAAATATTCTTATACATAGGATACCTTACCATATCCATGCTTTTAATGGGGGACATGCTCTCTTCAATCAGGATGATAAGATAGTATTTTCTATAATCTTGAGATTGTAAGTTATAAACTAGTTTTGGATATATTTTATCTTCCCCCACAACTCCTTGGTATATTATAACCTCAAAATCTCACATCCATTTAAAATAACAAGAGCCATTTTTCTAATGTCATATCGAAAGATTTATTGACTTAAAATTGTTTTCAATCTCATAATAAGCTGTCCACAATCCATTTATCATTTTCTCAATGCTTAAATTTCTTTTGAGCTTGTAATGAATATCTATTCCAAGACATTTGTATGGAAAAACTTCATCCAAGTGGTTGTTTTCATATATGAAAGTATCATATGTGATTTTATTTTATTCAATTATCCTGGCCTTAGTTTTGTCAATGTTAATAGTCATACCCATCTTGTAGAGGAAATATTGGAGGATTCTTAATTAGTCTCTAAGATCATAATGACTCCTTTCTAAGAGAACAATATCATCAACATAAAGGAGAAGAGCTATGACTATATCAATGAGTAACCAACACAACCGACATCTTCCAAAAGCTCCTCTAGCTTATCAATATGTATGCCAAAAAGGTTAGGGGATAAGCAACAACGTTGCTTGACTCATGGGGACCTCACTCAATGAACCTCTAACATATCACTCAACTTCGTGACATACTAAACAATACCCCTAATTTTACTACATATTGAAAAATACCTCTAAAAATCACATTGTTTAACCCCCTACCAATACAAACCCAATACACCTTCCTAACATAAAAAACCCCAACTTTCACTTCATATTGTAAGCATCCATTTTTTAATTAATATTTTTATACCCTTTTATATTTCTTCATTAAATCAGAGCTCCATTTTTTATACCTTCCAATATAAACACCCTTCACTCCCTAATCTATGCTCAATATATTGTGTCTTTTTTTCCTCAATATATATCCCCCAATATGAATGCAAATGGTATGGTGTTTCTCCCGCAATCAAGCCCCCGTAGCTTGACTTTGACATTTCATCTAAATATGCTTTGTCCAATCCTTAATGGTCCTAAATTTAGCAATAATATTTTCATATAGCCTTGTCACAATAACTATCAACTCAAGAATAACCATTATCTCTTCTATTCTCCTACACAATTTTGTCCTAGGAATGGCGTCAAAAGGTTTTCTAAAGTCAAAAAAGCTACATGAGAGATACATTTTATTATTATCACATCCCTATACAATGTTGGGAGGAACAAAGTGGTGCATAGTTGAATGATATCTACTAAACACATATTGACCTTCAACTCTTTTACCATGGCTTTCTAGCTATAGCCTAATCGTATTTTCCAAAATATTTCTATACAACTTGGCTAACATGTGGCTAATCATAAGTTCCTATGATTGGAGGGAATGTTTTTATGCACTTGTGTATGTGAAGGATGAGAATAAGCTCTCTCATTTTCAAAATTTCAGCTTAACAACCTTCAACAACCTTTAAATGAAACAAAATTGTTATGTATTTGTGTAAATTTAATATGAGATGTAATCAACTAAATATTAGCTAAATAAGGTAGTAACAAAAGTTATAGTTACATCAATAATGAAGAGAATAGTTCATAATATTACTTCCCAACCCTCTGTTAAAATAAATGATTAGATATGACAATAGAAAGAATAGTCTTTCAACTAAAGAAAATATACAAAATCAAAGAGTAACGAGAGTTTATCAAAAACTACAATGAAACCCCTTCCTTTATATAAAAAATCAAAGAAAAAAATCAATAATGTATCATTAAACCTTTCTAGTAAATCAATGCATATAGATTCTCAACTAAAATAAAAATAATAACAACAAAGCACACAAAACACAAAAATTTATCGTGTAAATCCTCTTGGAAAAATCAGTAAAACTTAGAGATGCATCTCAAGATTCTTCTCTTTATTAACTTGAATATACATACTAAAATATTTAAATAATTCATAGCATCCAAAATCATAATATATTAAGACAATATTACCAATCCCTATATCAACATTAGATTACAATATGTTAAAAAACCATTGATTGAAAATCACAAAATAGAGTTAAAATGCATAAAAAGCAACCTAATTTTCAAGAGGGTCATACCTTTCGCATAATCTCGTAGTGTCATTATTGCATACAAATAGATTACAATAAGTTAAAAACCCATTGATTGAAAATCACGAAATAGAGTTAAAATGCATTAAAAAAAAAAAAAAAACTTTTTTTAGAGGGTCACACCTTTCCCATAATCTCGTAGTGTCCTTATCACATACAAACAATGAACTAATGAAGATAATGTAATAATGGTATAAAACTTTTCCCACTCCCACAAGCACTAAGGGAATGAAGAAAAGGAGAATAAATTACAACCAATCACACTTGTGCAATATTACTAGAAATATGTCTTTTTAAACATATGAAGACAACTTATGAGGACACAAATAGAAGCCTTTGCTTAAAGGGTTCTACTTATAAACTAAGATGGAGGTTCTTAGCTTTCCAACTTTCTAGTACTCCAATTATTTTACACTATTCAATTATCCACTTTTAAACCATTTTACCTTTTTTTTGTTTACCCTCATTATATCTAATCTACTCTATTCAACTCATTCAAATTTAAGTAGTTCATAATCACAATTTTCACTCACTCAAGATGATATTCAATTATCTTTGGCTTTCAAACCGTTTTACAATTTTATTTCTTTACCCTCGTTATACCTACTCAACTCAATTTTTAGTATACCTACTCAACTCAATTTTTAGAATATAATATAAGTTGTGGCCAATGAATTAACAAAAATAGGTAAACAAAACTAACATAATGCTAAAGAGATGTAAATTGAAATAGAGAAAAATTGAAATAGAGAAAAATAATTGAATATGTTTTAAAAAAATTAAATCTGTATATTAAAAAATTTGATCTCTTTTGAATTTATATGAATCTAAAGTTAAAATAGATCTAAACTCAATTATAAACTAAATTTCAAATTTCAGCCGGTGACGGAGGTTAACTGAAACTTGAAAGGACGTGAACTGCAACTCAAAGTACGTGATATGATTTAACAAATTCAGAGTGATTTCTACGCCCGAAGAATAGTAAGGGCCGGCGCACTGTTTGCAGGTAGGGTATACCATGATTTTGTATGTTTGTTCAACGAATTGAAGGTAGGGAAGAGGTCAAAGAAGTAAATCGCGGCTGAATGTATGTAGGTTGTCAGGGAAGTAAATCACGGCTGAATGTATGTCGGTAGTCAAGGAAGTAAATCACGGCTGGGTGTCTGTCGTTAAAATATCGTTGCTGTCTACGAACATGAATATCCTGTTTGATAAAATATAGAAGACCGTATTTAAAACTTCCCTGAACAGTAGTCATTGGGACCTGTTCCGTGTGTTTTGGAAACAGTTCTGAAGAGGATTTGATTAGAAAATGGAATGTACTATTATTCATCAGAGTACTTTGAAAATCGTACACAGTTCCAATATTTAAAAGCCTGCTGGATTCACGGACGGACATACCATTTCAATTAAAAATATCACCAGTTACTAATTTATATAAACACCAGTACGTACAATCTCAGGTCATATTGGAGTGAAGGCAACCATAGGATAGCATATTATATTAATTTATATAAAGGGCAATGCAAATACATGCAGTCTGAGGCCATTTTCTAGTTAGGCCTAGGTATAGATATAATGATGGGGATGTTCATTGGAAGGTTGATGTCGTGGGGTTTTAAGAAGGGAGAGAATATTTTGAATTTTTTAAAATTTTATAGAGCTGTTTTAATATTATTATAGTTTTGTTGATTTAAAAGTTTATGAAGGTTGGTAATGTGACAAATACTTTGCATCAGATGAATAAGAAAAAGTGTTTTAGATCTTCAAATTTTTTAGTGTTTTAAAGGTGACCAACTTTTTCATCTTATGCTGTTTTGGGAATTGACTAACACTTAGTTTCATTATGAAGCTCATGAAAATTTGTTCTTATTTTAGTAATTTTTATTTTCTTCTTAACATTAATATTAGTGAAGACAACAGGATATCTTTTGAGAGTGGAGTTGATCACCTCCTTATACTATCTTAGTTTGTTTTTTCCTTCTAACTCTTTATCAACCAATGTTTTCTCTTTAAATTTTGAAGTTACGATATTTTTAATATTATAATTATTCTGCAAAACAATCTCCTCCTTTATCCTTCAATGGCTTGGCCAAGATTGAGCATCCTTATGCCATCCTCACTTAAGCCAAAGGTCTAAGTTTTGACTATAGTTAGAAGAAATTTTAGTAAACCCCTTGGCTTCCATGTTATTTAACATATTCTTATACATAAGATACATAACCATTGCCACACTTTTAATGGGGATAGACTCGCTTCAATCGAGATGATAAGATAGTATTTTCTATAATCTTGAGATTGTAAGTTATAAACTCGTTTTGGATCTATTCTATCTTCATCCACAACTTCTTGGGATACTACAACCACAAAATATCACGTCCATTTCAAATAGCAAGAGCCATTTTTTTTAATCTCACATCGAAAGATTTATTGACTTAAAATTGTTTTTAAACCCCTAATAAGCTTTCCACAATCCATTTATCCTTTTCTCAATGCTATAATTTATTTTTTTCCTTGTAATGAATATCATATCATATGTGATATTTTTCAATTCAATTATCATGGCCTTAGGTTTCTCACTATTAATAGTCATACCCATCTTGTAGAAGAAAAAATGGAGGATTCTTCGTTGGTTTCCAAGATCATAATGATTCCTTTCTATGTGAACAATATCATTGACATAAAGGAGAAGATCTATGACTATACCAATGAGTGTGCAACCAACACAACCGACATCTTCCAGAAACTCTTCTAGCTCATCAATGTGTATGCCATAAAAGGTTAGGTGATAAGGGACACCATTACCCGACTTTGAAATTTCATCTAAATATGTTTTGACCAACCCTTAATGGTCCTAAAATTAGCAATAACATTTTCATACAGCCTTGTCACAATAACTATCAACTCAAGAGGAACCATTATCTCTTATATTCTCCTGCACAAATTTTGTCCTAAAAATGGTGTCAAAAGCTTTTCCAAAATCAAAAGAGCTACATGAGAAATAAATTTTATTATCATGACATTTCTTTACAATCTTGGGAGTAACAAGGTGGTCCACAGTGGAATGATATCTCTTAAACACATCTTAACCTTTAACTCTTTTAGCATGGCTTTCTTGTCATAAGGTAATCTTATTTTCCAAAATATTTTTTTATATATTGGCTAAAATGTGGCTAATCATAAGGTCCTACAATTTGAGGGAATGTTTTTATCCACTTGGGTATGTGAAGGGTAAGGGTAAGTTCTTCGATTTTCAAAATTTTAGCTTAATAACCTTCAGTAACCTTTAAATGAAACAAAACTATATGTATTGGTGTAAATTTAATAAGGGATGTAATCAACTAAATCTTAACTAAATAAGAAAGTAACAAAAGTTATAGTTACATCAATAAGGACAATAGTTCATAATATTACTTCCCAACCCTCTCTTAAAATAAATGATTAGATATGACAATAGAAAGAATAACGTTACAACTAAAGAAAATATACAAAAATAAAACGTAACTAATTGAGTGTTTATCAAAAACTACAAAGAAATTCTTTCCTTTTTATCAAAAATCAAGAAAAAGAAGAAGTAAATAATGTATCTATAAACCTTTCTAGTAAATAAATGCATATAAATTTTGAAGTGATATAAAAATAATAATAACAAAGCACATAATACACAGAAATTTACCTGGTAAATCCGTTTGGAAAAAGTAGTGAAACTTAGAGATGCATCTCAATATTCTTCTCTTTATTAACTTGAATATACATAACATAATATTTAAGTATTTCATAGCATCCAAAAATCTAATATGGTGACACAAGATTACTAATCCCTATACCAACATTAGATTACAATAAGGCCAAAAAAACCATTGATTCAAAAGAACAAAATAGAGTTAAAATGGATAAAAAAACAACCTAATTTTTTAGAGGCTCGGGCCTTTGCCATAATCCCCCTAGCGTGCTTATCACATACAAATAATGGGTAGAGATAACCATTGAAAAAATATAATGCATTTCTAATGAATATAATGTAATAATGGTAGAAAACTCTACCCACTCCCACAAGCACTAAGGGAATGAAGAAAAGGAAAATAAATTACAACCAATGACAATTATGCAATAGTACTAGAAATGTATCTTTTTAAACATCTAAAGGCAATATAAATAAAAGCCTTTTCTTAAAGTGTTCTACTTATAAACTAGGATGGAGGTTCTTGGCCTTCCAACTTTCTAATACTCCAACTACTTTACACTATTCAATTACCTTTGGCTCTCAAACCCTTTTATAATTCTTTTGTTACCCTCATTATATCTACTCAACACAGTTAATTCAATTTTTGCAGTTCATAATCACAACTTTGACTCACTCAAGATGGGGCCTTTAACGAATAACATCATAGCTCTTTCTACCAGCTATATTGAGCATGTCACTTGTGAACTAAACAATATATTCTCCTGTTGTGCTGTACAACAACCCCCCATGTCATAAAATTTTTCTCTCTAACTATAATATGAAATGGGTCCCTTTTAAACATAGATGTGTGAATAAATTGGTATCAACTCATCATTAGAAAATCCTTCATCAAAAGGTCCAATCGAAACGTTATATTATAAACCTTTTGAACTATAATAAAATCGGTCTTATGAATAAATATAAAATTATTTATTATTGCGATAAAGGGATTGCAAGATCACATATCGCAACAACAAAGAAAAAATAATACAAAGACCCATTGACTTACTCGGATCCGAAAAGTGAACAACTATCGGTTATCGAGAAAGGCGAACAACAAATATAACAAAATGCCCTCCCCTATTTCTCCGATGTGATATCTTTATCGGGAATCAGGAATATAACGCAGCGCATGTTTAAGACACCTTTAAATCTCCCGATGCGATAAGGTGTATCGCCATCGGGGATCGGCGATTTTTGCAATAACATAAGTATTACGACCTGAGCTCATCCTTGGTTGCAACCCGATAAATCAAGGCACAAGTTTCAAAATAGATTTAAAAGGCTTGCATGCATTATTTTGGATTATTATTAAAGCCTTCATGTTCCTGATAGTGATTTACTTTTGATTATCCGCCAAAAAACTCAAGCCACGCTTGAATGAATCATTCGGCATATAAACGATATGATGAGTATTTAAAACTCCTTTACCATGATTGACAGGTTAAGCGGCCAATTAATGAAGCAGTTATGCCGAGATCTTCCCTGGATTGTATCTACGGCAGTATCATTTTAATCTTTCATTATTCACTAACTTTCATTATTCACTAATTGATATAATTCTTTCATATTGGCTCACATTACCTATTCTCTGTATCACGTTCATTTTATTCCTTGCGCAGAGCTCCGCCGAAACAACAAGTTCAAACCAAATGGGAAATAAATCTAAGAGATCTATGGCAGCAGCAGCTCCCGCAGTAACAATGCAATCCACGACTGATCCAGGACCGAGCAAAAAGGGATTTATTTCAGACACTACGTGTCTTGGCCTTGGAAACACAAGTTGGAAAAGCATATATAACTTAATTGAAGCAGAGGAGCCTGAGACAATACCAGTACAAGCTACCGCAGATTCAACTAGAAAATTAGAGGCTTCCCTGAAAGATTTAGCTGATTCATATTTGCACCGAATAGCAGCACGTGAGAAAATTCTTCCATACACTGATGTAGTGCGATGGGCAGTAGAAGAGATCCCGGTTTTAAACAGAAGATTTTGCACAGTTGACGGAAGGGTCTTTGGCTCATTTAAGCCTGATGACTTAAGGAAAATGTATCACTTACTCGAACCTCAAAAGAAATACAATAAAGCCTTTCTTGAGAAGTTCGCAAGTGAGAATGAGACTGAATCAGCCCCAATTCGGGAGTGGAGACAGAACCCCGCAAGGCACAAACATGAATCTTCAAGTAAGTACTCTGTAGATTCATTATGTTCTCCTTACTGTTATGCCAGGGAAATGATGTGTAGAATTTGGGGATTGCACGATTCTACAAAATTCACTATTGAAATGGTTCCTTTAATGGAAGCGACATTTAATAGTGAAGTAATGGATTGGGCAAATATATTGTCAGATAAATTAGCCACTGCAATTCTTGAGTTTAGAGCAAAAAGTCGTGTGACTGATAGGTCTATTCCTCCATTTTATTATAGCGCTTATATTTTAGATACTCTTTGTTTCAATTTTGAATTTCTTGTACTGGGGTGGAGATAGACTTCATAAGACCCCATGCCAATTCACATTTATCACCAAAAGTTAGGGAAGGCGGACTATCTGGACCACTTGTACCAAATCTGTAATGGTTTTATGTTAACTATTTATTATGCCATGTTTGATAAGCCTACCCCAAAGATTTCTTCGGAAGCAGAGGTTGACCTAACCGCTGTAGGAAATTGGTTTGGGGAAGACAAGTTCACATACATAAGGGTTTTTGGTAGCCTTGCAAGACCTCATGTCCTTCCTCTGTATATACCTGACAAGCTGTTAGCCTGAGAATTGGCCTACCAAATTACAACAGCAGGAACATCCAAAACTCTTAGGACTTCTAAAAAGCAGGTTTGGCCTACTTTTCCTTTGAGATGCAGTGTTTATACCTTGCACAACTACAAGCATGCGGAGAAGGAGGTAGAGAAGATAAACATGCTCAATCTTGCAACGATTCGTAATAGGCAATTCGATCCAAGGAAAGTTGTGTGCTTGAACAAGCCAAACTTACAAGGTTTGATCATGAGAAAGATGATTTTGATGACTTGTTTTCTTCGGAAGAATCATTATTCCAGGTACAAACACTGGCCAAAATGAGATATAACGATGAAAGGCTAGTAGAATTCCATAGGCTCAAAGAACAAAGGTTGCAAACTCTACCTCTGGACTTATTAGCTACTACCCCAACAACACAATCAAGTGGGACTGAACAACAAATTATTGACAAACCTCCTGCTATAGGGAAGATTCTCGAAAGAGGAAAAGAACCAGAACCGGAGAAAGAACAGGAGAAAGAGTAGAAAAAAGAACAGGACAAAGGCAGCGAAAATATTAATGTGGATACTCAGATTGATCCTAAAATAATCCAACAATGGCAACAATTTGACTCTATTATAAGCAATCTGGAAGGTCCACAAGGTGCCAACACACCCAAAGTAATAGATGGACAAGATACAACATCAACAACAGTTTCGAATGAAGGAACCAATAACCTACCTACTGGCATGGATTTAGAAATGATTCCAAAAGATCCCTCCGATCAAATTATTTTGCAGGTAGAAGACATACCTCCATTAGATGTCTTTTACAGTCCCAAACATAGGGCTGTAGTGAAAAGACAAAGGAAAAGGAGAAGACTTGATCAATCTTCCCTGTTTCCAACACAAACAGAGACATCTAATGTAGTGTGGAAAGAAAAGTTTAGCCCTTTTGATGACCTAACAAAACCTTCTCAGTATGCCAGAGCTTATTCAGCAGCCACTATGGATCAGGCATCGGAAGTAAGTAACCTAGTTAAAGAAAAGGACCAAGCAATTGTTTCGTTGCAATTATAGGTGGCCGAAGCACAACAGAAAATTGAACAGTTGGAACAACAACTATCAACACAACAGCAATTAAACAATCAATTGAATAAGCAATTGCTTGAGGAGAAAGAGAGGATAGACTCAAGTGTGATACGAAAGCAAAAAAGAATTATCCAAAGCATTGGCCAGGTTAAAGACAATGAATGAACTAATGATGAAAACGAAAGATGACCAAATTTCTCAGCTGTCACATCAAGTAGAGAAGTTCAAGAGTCTTCCGCAACCAGCAGATTTTAGGTCTGAAGCACTACAAATCAACAAAGCATTGGTTACACATTTAAGACTATTATGTCATAACATTTCTCTGGTTGAGCCCCTTTGTGATATAACGACATCAATAGTTGACAAATCAGTCGATGCTAGGCAGGATTTGGAACAGGCGAATGAGACTCTAACAAATTTGCTTGCTTGGCAAGACACCAATGAAGGGCAGGCCACAAATTTTCCTAAAATTCTAGAGTCACACAAGGAGATCCTTTTCTTAGAATGGCAGTCATAGCTGATGAAAGCAGAGAGAGAGATTTCCAGATGTAGATTATCTACAAGTAATTTAATTGAGCTAATCAATAACACTCTTTATCTATCTAACATGATTTCACAATGCACCCCAGGTAACTTGCTGTCGGCCAAAACATTGGAGCAAGCATGCAATCAAGAATTGGAGAAGAATGGAAGACTAATTGCCAACATCCAAAGTTTAACTTGGGATACCTATTGGTTTTTCTTAGTAAAACCATACAGTCAAAGGGTTTCCCTCAAATGTTTAACCGATGCGATTGGTTGTATCATTCTCGAAATCCATGATGCCACATACTCAGCTCAACTCCATTCTCATCTCACTCATCCTCCAGAATTGGAACCGATGCTTGCAATCTGCCAACTCAAATCAAAAGGAGAACATCCGAAACAATGAATCATGATGTCGACTACCAACAAACCTATTGTGGAGAAGATACTCAAGATTTAGTTGTACCAATTAATAACATTTTATTTTTGTAGTTAGTTAGTTTAATTAGTATTTATAGACCCTTTCATGCATTTAGAAAGGGTCCTCAGTTTTTGTATAAAACTCAAATCTGGAAGTTGCACTATTGTGCTTCTGGTATATTTTTATAAAGACTAGGCGAGTATTTCGAATTCTAACGAAGAAATCTTTGATGGGATGTGCACTATTGCCTTGATGTGAAAGTGTTTCTAAGTTGGAAAAAGGAATTTGAATGCGATTGATATCGGGAGTGATTCAAATCACATATGGTACTATTATCTATGATCTTGTTTCATTCTTTCATGCGAATCGTCATTTGTTTACTCTTGTTATCATTGGATAGATGTATGTGTTTTTAGCAGCAATCCTTATATTTTTCATTATTGAATGTTTAAGGAGTGTTATTCTTTTAGTCATATATGTATCAGTGATATATAAAGGATAGTGTAATAATGTTTTAATGATTACTTTGTTCAACTACTTGAACAAAGTAACTATCATATGAATAAATGTCTTTGTTTACCAATAGAGTTATCTATATGCCTGTTTGTGGATAAAGATTATCAAACGTTACACTAAAAGCAGAAATTTCCCGGGATAGGATAGTTATTCATATTTTTACTTTTTAGATTACATCATTCATCCATTACCATTATATTAGAGAACCACTCATTTATCCATCCCCTGTTTATTCATCATTGGGAAACTGGTCCCATTATTTCCAGTGGAAGCCACCACACCAAACGGAAAAGGAGCTACATTAAGGTCCAGACCGGCTGGTTTTCCCTGATGTTGTTGCAGCGATTTTCAAGGCATCAATATTTTTGGCGCTAGAAGGAGGGCATGAACTATGAATGGTGAGTAAACCAAAACCTATAGACCATTTTGAGAGTAAATCTCCCTCCACCTCACCTCGGACCTCCCGTTTGAATTTTGGAACACCAGTATTCAAACGAGAAGAAGAGGAGTCAACTACCACTGCTCAATCCCATCATACTCCAGATAGATTAAGTCCTGTGTCTCCTGAAGTTCAGTCTGTCATCCAGAAACTTCAAGGCTTTTCGCTATCACCACAAAAATCTGAAGTATCTCAAGGCAGTGAGACTTCACAATTCAATCTACCTCACCCTCTCACCAGACTTCAAAGCGGAAAGCTCGGTATTGAACCTACTGAGTTGCCTTTACCGAAAAGGAAAAAGGCTAAAAAGAACATTGAAGGATCAGATAGTGAGACTTTCTCATCATCATCCTCCATTTCATCTTCCCGAGTGCGAAGTCAACCATCCACTCCTCCATTACACATTGTTGTTCAGCAGATATCAGTAACTTCAACATCCCAACCTATCCAATCTTCAATACCAACTCCTCCCCAGACACCTGGAATTTCATGAGCAATATCATTTGTTATTAGTTCTACAATGGCTCAGAATCCATGGAATAGTCTTAGTGCGGTCACTATGCTTGCACCATTACATCCATTGCCAGATTCTCTTGAAAAATGGTTGTTGAAATTTAATCCAGATGTCGAAACACTAGCCGAAGAACATATTAACAATTACATGTTATCAGTTAATTTAAAAGGAGTGACACAGGAAGATGTTGTCGTTAGGCTTTTCCCTTATACTTTACAAGGATTAGCTGGGTCTTGGTATTTTTCCCTACCCTCTAGATCCATTACCAACTGGAACATTTTTCAAGAACAGTTTCTCACTAAGTATGGCGATGATAGATCTTTAGCAACATTAATCAACGACCTTTTGAATCTTAGGATAGAATCTAGAGAACCTATCAAGGAATTCAACTTGCGATTCAATAAAATCTTGAATAAGATTCCAACCGACTCTAAACCAAGTGAGCAAATCCGAAGCGAATGGTATATAATAGCCCTACCTTCAAATATAGACATTTTTGTAGATAGAGCTGCAAAACCAACTTTGGCTGAAAACAAGAAAGAGGCGCTTGCTGTAGACAAACGCATATTTCTTTAGAAAAGAAAGCTACTCTTGAAGATAGAAAATCCAAAAAAGTTTCTTTTAAAGATGATTCAAAGAAGAAAACCCCTAAAGATCCATATGATATGGAGGGTCTGCAAAAGGTCCTCAAGACTATGTCAAATGAAATGGTTGAAATCAAAAAACAAGTAGTTGAAACTTCAACAAAGGGGCCATTTAGAAATTTTAAGAAACCTGAGTCAAAACCATGAAATTCTATATCTAATGCAGACTTAGATTCTGAAGAGGAAGAAGAAGATGAAATAGTCTTACCATCCGACCAACCCGAAGAAGAGGAGATTGTCGAATGCCATGGGATGTGGGACTTCATTTTACCTAACTCCAATACATAAAATGAACAAGAAGCTTTCCCTGTGACTACCAGGAGTAAAGGTACTCCTGAACCTATTCAGTCAATTTCAAAGAAGAGGAGTGCAGGTACCACTACTATAAAAGAAAAGGTTCCCACAAAGAAATCTGCGGCGATAACATCCCAAAATCAACCATCATCCTCAAACATACCCTCAACATCTAAGATGTTGGTAGTATCAGATTCAATGGATTACAATATTATCGATGATATGAAGAAGACAAAGGCAAACATTACTATGTTTGAACTTAGCAAAATCAAACATAAGCAGAAATTACTTCTTAAGGAACTAAATGCAGTACCTTCTTCACCTCTTCCTAATGTTGTGTTCTCTAAAGCTGAAAATGATTCAGGTCAACCACCTCCTAGTAGAGTAGAAGCTACTAGTGCAGTTTTAATCAGAGACAGATCAAATTCTCATACTCCCCCTTTTCTCTTGACCTATGAGATGTATAATAGAAATCTACACAACTGTTTGATTGACTTAGGGGCATCCTCTAACATAATGTCAGCTTCAGTTTGTTCCAAACTGAACATTGAACCCCAAAAGTCTGCAATTCATATTATACAGTTGGATAGAACGAAGATCCAGGTTTTAGGGGAAATCAACTCCGTAAGTATCAGATTATCAGCTGATCCATGAGTGGTTCAGAGAATTGATATTTTAATCGCTGATATGCCTGAATTTTATGGTTTAATTTTGAGTAGAGACTGGTCTAAGAAACTCCATGGTTATATTTCTACTACTTGGTCCCATATGTGGCTACCCTATAAAGGAAAGCCAAATCAGATCAAAATCGATCGGGAGAAACATATGACCCATACTATCATTGAATTTGAATAGGAGAATCAACCAATAGCATTCAATAACAATATTTTGGGGAATTACTCATCCGAATCATTCTTTGGCAATTTCACTACCCAACCATCTCCTTTCTTAGTTAATAATTTCACATCCCAAATTGAAATTTTTTCACAAACCAATAGATCAAGATGTGTGAATATTGCTGAGGAAACTGTAAATAAAATTGTTGATAATACCTTATTTTGGTCACTATACTTTGATGGGTCTAAATCTAGTGAAGGTGTAGGAGCAGGGTGTATTTTAGTTAGCCCTGAAGTAGAAAAAACTATGCTATCATCTAGATTGGAATTTGAATGCACAAATAATATGGCTGAATATGAGGCCTTAGTTCAAGGACTCTATAAAGCTATTGGTATTAAAGTTCAATATTTGAAAGTGTTTTGTGATTATGAAATTATTATAAAACAAGTTAGAAATACAATTCACTGTCTTTCTAGGCATCTCAAACACTATCAGTCTTTGGTGCAGGAACTCATATCTCAATTTTTAGAATTCAATATTTCTCCTATCCCTAGATCCCATAATGCAGCAGCAGACCTGCTAGCTAATGTTGCTTCCAAACTCCTACCTTCCGTAGATTACAACCCAGACAGATTTTCAGTAGAGTTAATTTTTAGACCATCAATTCCCGACAATGTCACCAATTGGAGAGTGTTCAATCATGACGAAGACATTTTAAATTTCTTAACTTCCGACAAGTCCTATGATGATCAAATCATTCATGAAAGTGATCATGACCTTCAAATGAAGGAAAAGCAAGAAGAAAACTCAATACCAAAACCAGTGGTTAAGCTAGAAGATCTTTATGATATTAAAGATAGGTTTAAACAGGTGACCAATTCAAAGCTCCAGAGTTCCACTTTATGATTTGAATTGATAAACCTAGGTACTGAGGAAAACCCTCAAAACATCAATTTGGGATTAGGACATTCTTTAGAAGAAAGAACAACATTCATTAGGTTATTACAAAAAAATAAATATGTCTTCTCTTGGAAATATGATGATTTGAAAACATACGATGCATCGATCATTTAGCATACTATTCCAATGCTTTCTGAATAAAAACCAGTGCAATATAAGTTAAGGAAAATTCATCCTAACCTAGAGAGTCAAACAAAAACTAAACTAAACAAACTCTTGAAGGCTAAGATCATTTTTCCTATCAGACATTCAAACTGGGTGTCTAATATGGTGCCTGTTAGAAAGAAAAATGGCGACATCATGATTTGCATAGATTTCAGAAATCTGAATAAAGCAAGCCAAAAGGATAACTTCCCTTTACCTACCATGGAGCAGATACTCCATTCAGTAGTTGGTTCTGAGTTAATGTCATTTTTAGATGGTTTTTCAGGATATAACCAGATTTTGGTCCATCCTGATGATAGGCTTAAAACTACCTTCAGAACTAAGTGGGGAACTTATGCTTACCAAAAAATTCCTTTTGGACTTGTCAATGCAGGAGCTACATTCCAAAGAGCAATGGATATAACATTCAAAGGATTGATCAATAAAACAGTAGTTGTCTATTTAGATGATATTACTGTATTTTCCAAGAAAAGATCTAATCATTTACATGATTTAAAAAAAATCTTTGAATGCTGCAGAAGGTATGGTATCTCGCTCAATCCAAAAAAGTCATTTTTTTCTCTTAATCAAGGAAAGCTCTTGGGCTTCATTGTTTCAAAAGATGGTATTTATATTGATCCAGATAGAATTAAAGAGATTTCTGATATTCCATTCCCTCATAATAAAAAATCCATGCAGTCATTTTTGGGTCAAATTAACTTTGTTACACGATTCGTTCCAGATTTTTCCCAGATTATTTTACCATTACAAACAATGATTAAGAAAAATTCGGTGTTTAAATGGGGATCTGCTGAAAAAGAGGCATTTGATTCTATCAAACAATCAATAATTAACACCCCTGCTTTAAGCACTCCCAATTTTTCAGGTCATTTCATACTGTATACTCTCGCATCCACCTCGTCTTATCCAGCAATGCTAACTCAGATTAATGATCAAAACTTGGAGGCACCAATTTCATTTTACAGTTCAAATTTTCAAGGTGCCGAGCTTAATTATTCAAAAGTTGAAAAACAAGCCTTTGCTGTATACAAAGTCGTCAAATACTATAGGCCCTTTCTCTTAAAAGCCTACACAAAAGTTATAGTTCCTTTTTCAGCAATAAGACAATTACTAATTCAAAGGGAATTAGGAGAAAAAAGGGCAAATTGGGTTACAGCATTACAAGAATATGACTTAGAAATTAAGCCAGCAAAGATTGTCAAAGGCCAAGGTTTTTGCAGGTTATTAGCAGGAGCATCCAATATTCAAGAATCAGAAGGTACAGAAGATACTGAAGAAATCAATCAAATAAGTATCACGGATCATGAATCACAATATGCAGATATGATTTTCTATTTAAAAAATGGATACGGACCTTCTAATCTCTCCTATAAAAACAAACATGCCATTATATTAAAAGCGAAAAACTTCATAATTGTAGATGATGTACTGTTTAGGTAAAATTATGATTCAATTCTATTAAGATGCCTAGAAAAACCTGAAGCACAAAAAGTTTTGCAGGAGCTACATGACGGACTAGCAGGAGGGCATTTTGGATTTGATACAACAGCTGACAAAATCATTCATGCTAGATATTATTGGCCCACCCTGTTCAGCGACACTCACGAATACGTAAGGAAATGCCGAAGTTGTCAATTCTCTAGTGGAAGACAAAGAAAACCAGCTTTCCCTTTGCGATCAGTCAACATTGAACAACCTTTTGAGCAATGGGGATTGGATATCATTAGGGAAATCACTCCATAGTCATCCAAACAACATAAGTATATCCTTACCGCCACTGATTACTTTACTAACTGGGTGGAAGCAATTCCTCTGAAGACAACAAACTTTGAGGCAATTATAGAGTTCATAGATCAATTCATTATTACCAGGTTTGGTGTCCCAAACGCTCTTGTTTTTGATAATGCATCTTATTTCTCTGGAAATTCTATGTTTGAGTTCGCTATCAAAAGAGGGTTTAAATTGAAATATTCTACGAATTACTATCCCCAAGGTAATGGTTTAGCAGAATCCACCAATAAAAATCTTATCAAAATCATTAAGCGAACTATTGAGCAGAATCATAAAAACTAGCATAAATCTTTGATATTTGCACTACGGGCTGACAGAATAACATAGAAGGCTTCCATAGGTACTTCTCCATTTAATCTAGTATATGGGAAGGAAGTTGTCATACCAACCAATTTAGTACTTCCATCTCTAGCTTTAGTGCAGTTTATTGAAGAAAGTCCATCATCTTCTATTCAACTAAGACATGATCAAATTTTAAAATTAGAAGGAGAAAGGGAAAAGGCTAGAATTATACATGCAAAACATCAGCAAATTATCAAGTCATCTTTTGATTCAACTTCATCCAGTTCAAAACAATTACAAGTTTGTGATCTAGTTCTGAAATGGGACAAAGCCCATGAGGATAAAGGAAAACACACTAAGTTCCAGAAAATGTGGCTCAGACCATTTCAAATCAATGAGAATATAGGCCCTTCCACTTTCATATTGCAAGATCTATCAGGTAAGAGAGATTCTCTTCCTGTTAATGGCCTTATCTTGAAAAAATTCTTTAATTCAGAAGGTAACCCCTTCTCCCTTTATAAATATTAAATTTTCAGCAAAACTTGTGTTCATAGTTTTTAGGATTATTGGAAAATAAAGTTGTAAGATATCTTCCATTGGCCTTTGCTATACTGAAAAAGTTTCTCAAAAGAAATAGTTTTGATATTTACTTTTAAAAATGGAAACCTTAAACAAAAGGAAAATTTCTAGGAAATTAGGTATATTTAGATTCTGAAACCCCATTTTATTTTTGTGAACCTTCTCAAGATTTAGAAGTACTGTAAATCATTTTGATGTTTTCAAATGGCCAAAAAACGGTTATCAATACAAAAACAGAAACTAATTTAATCTTAGCATCTTCAACTCTTACCCTGTCATCCATGCTCTCTTAAGGAGAAAATTGTTCATCCCATTCATCAAAGTTTATGATTACTCAAAGTGTAACTCTAAAATATATTTGATATAAAATATAAGGGGTATTAGTACAAGCTTGCTTACCATGATCATTGGGGAAGAGTTCAACTGACACTACCAATACTGCATACCAAAACAGGGTAATGGCTTACAATTATAAGACAAGGGGTCTAATCACGAGCCAGCTTGTTCAGTTAAATTATAACCAGTGAATGGCATTGTCAAATAGCTAGCCACCAAACCAGGACAATGGATTTTTATCTTGCAAAATAAGAAAAAAGAAAAGTGATACAAAATATGAAAACATATTTTTGGATTCATTCTTTTAATTATACTTTGAAATGAATGGAACAATGGACGATTAAATGGTTAAAAGGTATCCCTGTCGAGACTATAGACGTTTGCTAGTAGCAAAGGCTCTACCTATGACAAAGGAGTCATTATAAAGCTAAGTTGGAAACGTTCTTTGTTTTATCATTATCAACCAATTAAGGCTAATTTAAAACTTAGAATGTATTTAATTTTAACAAGAGAAGAAAATAGCAGAAATAGCTATTATTATATTCAGAATTTATATATACCTAGTTATATTAGAATTATCCTCTTAGATAAAATTTCCATATAAAGACAGTTTAAGTATTTCAACATTTTTCAGAGATAACTGTTTCTCCCAGTGAATCGCCAATTGTTGTGTTGTACAACAACCCCCCATGTCATAAAATTTTTCTCTCTAACTATAATATGAAATGGGTCCCTTTTAAACATAGATGTCTGAATAACATCATTAGAAAATCCTTCATCAAAAGGTCCAATCGAAATGTTATATTATAAGCCTTTTGAACTATAATAAAATCGGTCTTATGAATAAATATAAATTCTTTATTATTACGATAAAACGATCGCAAGATCGCATATCGCAACAACAAAGAAAACATAATACAAAGACCCATTGACTTACTCCGATCTAAAAAGTGAACAACTATCGGTTATCGGGAAAGGTGAACAACAAATATAATGAAAGGCCCTCCCCTATTTCTCCAATGCGATATCGCTATCGGTAATCCGGAATATAATGCAACGCATGTTTAAGACACCTTTAGATATCCCGATGCGATAAGGTGTATCGCCATCAAGGATCGGCGATTTTTATAATAACATAAGTATTATGACCCGAGCTCATCCCTGATTGTGACCCGATAAATCAAGGCGCGAGTTTCAAAATAGATTTAAAAGCATTGAATGCATTATTTTGGATTATTATTAAAGCCTTCCCATTCCCGATAGTGATTTACTTTTGATTATCCGCCAAAAAACTCAAGCCATGCTTGAATGAATCGTTCGGCATGTAAATGATATGATGAGTATTTAAAACTCCTTTACCATGATTGATAGGTTAAGCGGCCAATTAATGAAGCAGTTATGTCGAGATCTTCCCTGAGATTGTATCTGTGGCACTATCATTTTAATCTTTCATTATTCGCTAATTGATATAATTCTTTCATATTAGCTCACATTACCTATTCTCTGTATCACGTTCATTTTATTCCTTGCGTAGAACTCCATCGAAACAAGAAGTTAAAACCAAATGGGAAAGAAATCCAAGAGATCCGTGACAGCAGCGGCACCCGCAGTAACAGTGCAATCCACCACTGATCCAGGACCAAGCAAAAAGGGATTGATTTCAGACACTACATGTCTTGGCCTTGGAAACACAAGTTGGCAAAGCATATATAATTTAATTGAAGCAGAGGAGCCTGAGACAGTACCAGTACAAGCTACCTCAGATTCAACAAGAAAATCAGAGGCTTCCCTAAAAGATTTAGCTGATTCATATTTGCACCGAATAGCAGCACGTAAGAAAACTCTTCCATACACTGATGTAGTGCGATGGGAAGTAGAAGAGATCCCGATTTTAAACAGAACATTTTGCACAGTTGACGGAAGGGTCTTTGGCTCATTTAAGCCTGATGACTTAAGGAAAATGTATCACTTACTCGAACCTCCAAAGAAATACAATAAAGCCTTTCTTGAGAAGTTCGCAAGTGAGAATGAGACTGAATCGGCCCCAATTCGGGAGTGGAGACAAAATGCCGCAAGGCACAAACATGAAATTTCAGGTAAGTACTCTGTAGATTCATTATGTTCTCCTTACTGTTATGCTGGGGCAATGATGTGTAGAATTTGGGGATTGCATGATTCTACAAAATTCACTATTGAAATGGTTCCTTTAATGGAAGCGGCAGTTAATAGTGAACTAATGGATTGGGCAAATATATTGTCAGATAAATTAGCCACTGCAATTCTTGAGTTTAGAGCAAAAACTCGCGTGACCGATAGGTCTATTCCTCCGTTTTATTATAGTGCTTATATTTTAGATACTCTTTGTTTCAATTCTGAATTTCCTGTACTGGGGTGGAGATGGACTTCGTAAGACCCCATGCCAATTCACATTTATCACCAAAAGTTATGGAAGGCACACTATAAGGACCACTTGTACCAAATCTGTAATGGTTTTATGTTACCTATTTATTATGCCATTTTTGATAAGCTTGCCCCAAAGATTTCTTCGGAAGTAGAGGTTGACCTAACCACTGTAGGAAATTGGTTCGGAGAAGACAAGTTCACATACATAAGGGCTTTTGGTAGACTTGCAAGACCTCATATACCTCTATATATACCTGACAAGCAGTTAGCCCGAGAATTGGCCTACCAAAACACAACAACAGGAACATCCAAGACTCTGAGGACTTCTAAAAAGCAGGCTTGGCCTACTTTTCCTTTGAAATGCGGTGTTTATACTTTGCATGACTACAAGCATGCAGAGAAGGAGGCAGATAAAATAAACATGCTCAATCTTGCAACCATTCCTAATAAGCAATTCGATCCAAGGAAAGTTGCCTATACTGTGCTTGAACAAGCCAAACTTACAAGGTTTGATCATGAGGAAGATGATTTTGATGACTTGTTTTCTTCGGCAGAATCATTATTCCAGATACAAACACTGGCCAAAATGAGATATAACGATGAAAGGCTAGTAGAATTCAATAGGCTCAGAGAATAGAGGTTGCAAACTCTACCTCTGGACTTATTAGCTACTACCCCGACAATACAATCAAGCGAGCCTGAACATAAAATTATTGACAAACCTCCTACTATAGGGAAGATTCTCGAAAGAGGAAAAGAACTAGAGTAGGAGAAAGAATAGGAGAAAGAGCAGAAAAATGAACAAGACAAGGGTAGCGAAAATATCAATGAGGATACTCAGATTGATCCTAAACTACTCCAAGAATGGCAACAATTTGACTCTATTATAAGCAATCTGGAAAGTCCACAAGGTGCCAACACACCCAAAGTAACAGATGGATAAGATACAGTGTCAACAACGGTTCCGAATGAAGGAACTAGCGGCCTACCCACTAGCACGGATTTGGAAATGATTCCAAAAGATCCCTCCGATCAAATTATTTTGCAGGTAGAAGACATACGTCCATTAGATGTCTCTTACAGTCCCAAACACAGGGCTGTAGTGAAAAGGCAGAGGAAAAGGAGAAGACTTGATCAATCTTCCATGTTTCCAGCACAAACAGAGACAGCTAATGTAGTGCGGAAAGAAGAGTTTAACCCTTCTGATGACCTAACAAAACTTTCTCATTATGCCGGAGCTTATTCAACAGCCACTATGGATAAGGCATCGGAAGTAAGTAAACTACTTAAAGAAAAGGACCAAGCAATTGTTTGGTTGCAATTACACGTGTCCGAAGCACTACAAAAAATTGAACAGTTGGAACAACAACTATCAACACAGCAGCAATTAAACAATCAATTGAATAAGAAATTGCTTGAGGAGAAACAGAGGATAGACTCAAGCGTGATACAAAAGCAAAAAGAATTATCCGAAGCATTGGCCAAGTTAAAGACAATGAATGAACTAATGATGAAAACGAAAGATGAGCAAATCGCTCAACAATCACATAAAGTAGAGAAGTTCAAGAGTCTTCCGCAACCAGTAGGTTTCAGGTCCGAAGCACTACAAATCAACAAAGCATTGGTTACACAGTTAAGACTGTTATGTCATAACATTTCTCTGGTTGAACCCCTTTGTGATATAACGACATCAAATCAGTAGATGCTAGGTAGGATTTGGAACAGGCCAATGAGACTCTAACAAACTTTCTTGCTTGGCAAGACACCAATAAAGGGCAGGCCACAAATCTGCCTAAAATTCTAGAGTCACATAAGGAGATCCTTTTCTTAGAATGGCAGTCATAGCTGATGAAAGTAGAGAGAGATATTTCCAAATGCAAATTATCTACAAGTAATTTAATTAAGCTAATAAATAACACTCTTTATCTGTCTAACATGATTTCACAATGCACCCCAGGTAAATTGCTGTCAGCCAAAACATTGGAGCAAGCATGTAATCAAGAATTAGAGAAGAATGGAAGACTAATTGCCGGCACCCAAAGTTTAACTTGGGATACCTATTGGTTTTTCTTAGTAAAACCATACAGTTAAACAGCCGCCCTCAAATGTTTAACCGATGTGATCGGTTGTATCATTCCCGAAATCCATGATGCCACATACTCAGCTCAACTCCATTCTCGTCTCACTCATCCTCCAGAATTGGAACCGATGCTTGCAATCTACCAACTCAAATCAAAAGGAGAACATCTGAAACAATGAATCATGTTGTCGACTGCCAACAAATCTATTGTGGAGAAGATACTCAAGATTTATTTGTACCAATTAATAGCATTTTATTTTTGTAGTTAGTTAGTTTAATTAGTATTTATAGACCCTTTCATGCATTTAAAATGGGTCCTCAGTTTTTGTATAAAACTCAAATCTGGAAGTTGCACTATTGTGCTTCTGGTATATTTTTTATAAAGACTGGGTGAGTATTCCAAATTCTAACGAAGAAAGCTTTGATGGAATGTGCACTATTGCCTTGATGTGAAAGTGTTTCTAAGTTTGAAAAAGGAATTTGAATGCGAATAATATCGGGAGTGATTCAAATCACATGTGGTACTATTATCTATGATCTTGTTTCATTCTTTCATGTGAATCGTCATTTGTTTACTCTTGCTATCATTGGATATATGTATGTGTTTTTAACAACAATCCTTATATTTTTCACGATTGAATGTTTAAGGAGTTTTATTATTTTAGTCATATATGTATCAGTGATATATAAAGGATAGTGTAATAATGTTTTAATGATTACTTTGTTCAACTACTTGAACAAAGTAACTATCATATGAATAAATGTCTTTGTTTACCACTAGAGTAATCTATATGCCTGTTTGTGGATAAAAAATATCAAACATTACACTAAAAGCAGAAATTTCCCGGGATAGGATAGTTATTCATATTTTTACTTTTTAGATTACATCATTCATCCATTAGCATTATATTAGAGAACCACTCATTTATCCATCCCCTTTTTATTCATCATTGGGAAACTGGTCCCATTATATCCAGTCGGAGCCACCACACCAAACGGAAAAGGAGCTGCATTAAGGTCCGAACCGGGTGGTTTTCCCCGATGTTGTTGTAGCGATTTTCGAGGCATCAACATCTCCTCATTTGTTCATTTGATTGGAGTCATCTCATTCTTGGCAGTAACTTATATGATGGTTTGGTATTATGCTCGTAGAATATGGATTTCTTGTCTTCAAAATTTCTTTATGATTCAAAATTAGAGATTCTCCTCATGTCAAAACATAGTGTTTGAAATTGCGTTATTCCTTTCATTGTTGTACTTCATCTTTAGGAATTCCCTTAAAATTTGGATTTTTCCTTCTGATCTAATCTATTGTATATTAACTTGGTAAGTTTTAGAATATAACATGAAGTTGTGGGTCAATGAACTAAACAAAAATGTGAAAAAAACTAACATAATGTGAGCAATGCATGCTTCATTAAGAGATGCAAATTGAAATAGAGCAAAGAAATTGAATATGCGTAGGAAGATTTAGAAATATTAAAAAATATACTTTAATTAATTAGTGCCTCCTCTAATCAATAGTCTTTAGCAATCACACACACACACACACACACACATATATATATATACTACTTTGTCTTTCTCATGCCTATAACCTAAACTAGCTTCCTTGCTCTACATTGATTTATCAAAAACCATATAGTCAAATCTAGAAATGACTTGTCCTACATGGTCAATATCTTGGATTCTAATGAAGTCATTTCTTTTATTGTGGAGGAAGTATTTTATGCAAGTTCAATATCATTAATATAGTTGGTTCACCGTGGAAGTCAATCCTTGTCCTTGATAACCTTGCCATGACTTCTTTCTTACAACCAACCCTTCTTTCAAGAAATTTTAATATTACCCCCTCTAATAGCTATATAGTTCATAGAGGGTTTTAAACTTAAATATATATAGGAATGTACATTTTGTGATCTATATGACTTGGATTTATTTACATGTTGAATGGGCAGCTCTTGATTTATAGAATAATATAATGCCATGATCTATTACCATCTTTAGTGTCCTCATTGAATCTACTTTTTGTTTTCATGTCAAGCTTAACATAATGCATCAGGGGATTCATGATTTGCATCAATTTTTTATTAATATTTCCCATTACTATGTGCTAAAATTAGAAACATTAGAAGGTTTTGAGTAGACACTCAAACTATTACTAGAGACAAAGAGAGAAAAAAGGTACAAAGCAAGTTGGGTGAAGAAAAGAGAATATGAATGCAAGGACAAGGACTCAGCCATTAAAAAAGATAGAGAGTCCAACAAATATAAAATAATTTTATATAAATTATAGAATCATATAACTAAATACAAAGATTTAGAAATGGATTAAAAGATTCAAAACAAATATAAGGATATTATTATTCTAACAAAAATATAGATTAAAATATTAAAATTTGAAATATGAATAAGGAAAAACAATATTAACTATAAATTAGAAATACATTGAGAATAAAGGTCTTAAAAATCAAGGTGTTCTCCATGGTAAGGAGAGACCTTTGCAAAGCCTTAGTCGTATCCAAATACTAGCTACTAAATCACTAAATTCCCCTCATTACGCTTACCATGGAAAATGCTAACAAAAGGAGGTATAACCAAGTTGTTGCTAGCTTGAACAAATCAAGGCATCATCAGCACTTAGCCTCCTTATGTTGAGAAAATTCTTAATGGGAAACAAAAAAGTCCCCATCAACTCTCTCTCCCTCGTCGAAGACAACAACCTTGGATTTTCCTTCCAAAAGAAATTATGGATCCAAAATTTTGTTCAGGAAGGTCCATGCCTTAATTTTCAAGTTTCGCAGCATCTGGTCATCTAAAAAATCCATAACGAAATGGATCCAACTTGAATGGAATTTGGATGGGAAATTCAATCTCGAAGTAGTTGCAAAAGTTTTTTACAATCATTTTTGCAGATATGGAAAACATAAATTGGGTGTTTGAGAACGACACTTTTTTTTGAAACTCTTCCAAACACTATCTCCATTTATTGACATAGATTTTTGTACCAAAGAAAGAAGACTTCAAAGTTGCTTCAATATGGATTCATATGTACTCCTTGCTGCAGGAGTTTTGGGATGAATAAACTTTGGTTGGCATCAAAAATACTCTTACGAAGTATGTCAAATATTTTGAAGCAACCAAGGAGACCAAATAAGTCTTCTATGTGAGGATCTTAGTCTAAATGAAGATCTCAAAGCTATTAGTATATTTCGTTATGATATATTACCCAAATGAACTCTAGTGACAAAACACTCACTATAAGCACATTCCCTTTTGATTTGCTAATGCGATGACTATAGTCACTTGTTTCAAAACTTCTCCTTACTAGTCAATACTATGAGTAAAGAAAATAAAAATGTTCCATATCAAGAGGGTTTCACTAAGGTTGGAGGGAAAAATTCAAACTCTAAGCAAAACGCTCCAAAGAAACCCTATTATTACCTGATAAAGTGGGTCCCTCTTCTCAAAACACTTTCATGGCATTGTCTTCTACATCTTTTGCTAACCCTCCACCTATAGTTTTGTCACCTAAGGATGAAATACACAAATCTGGTTTACCTCCTAGTAGTTCAGAGTCACAACCACTCCAAATGTTAATCCATAGATCTCCGAATCCCATGACTATTCTTTGTAGAACCCCCCTCTGGATATCACTGAGATGGCTTTAAAACCAATTGATGAGATGGAGTTACATGCTTTAGATCTCTAGAATATGGAAAAATGTTGGAAATTATGTGTCATGTTCACCCTTATGGAGCATTAAGTAATGTTTCTAGGCCTAACTTACTCTAAATTACACCGGGAAGGAGTTAAATCCACAATCGACACTTCAAAATTAAATACACTTGGGGTTCTATTAATGGTGTTGGATGCCACCAACATTGTAAGGGGATCTCCCCATTGTAAAGTCCCAATTAGACCTCACATTGTTTTGTGTAGGAGTCCCATCTAGGCATATGGTCTGGCTATCATTGGAAAGGTTTCAAAGATATCCCTTGGTTACACACAAACATAAGAGATCACAACACCTCTTTGGGAAGCAAGTATGTAGCCTTTGTGAGAGAATTGATGTAAGTTCCACAAGGGAGCATCGTCAATTGGTAAAGGAAAACAAGCCTCTCGATAGAAAAGTAATAGTACTATCCTAAAGGGGGGATCTGAGAAGGAAGATAAATACTTGTTGATTACCTACATATTAGTCCACATAATAAGAAACAATCATTAAAGCATAACAACATTTATTTAATAACAACCATAGCTAGGAAATGAATTAGTTAATTCACATAGTATGTAATAAAAACAACATATATCATAAAGATAAAAATATCAGTCCTACTATATCTATGATATATGTATGAAGAAGTGTTGGCTCATAGATTCTGATTAATAGTGAAAGATTCCAAGTACAATGTTACATGAATGAAACACTATGTATAGTAGTGGAACATGAAGCCACAACTTGATTCACCAAAGAATCATCTATTTCCTATGCACTACAAGAGAAGTCAAGGCAAGGCTCCAAAAATCCAAGCCCTTAGCTTGAGTTATGAGGAGCTATTTATAACAAATAAGAATGAACTTTGAGCTTCCTCATGACTCTTCAACTCATATGAATATTCATATTCTATTCATGACTTATTACATTCCATATATGACAATTCACATTCCACATGTGTCCCTTGGACTTCATTACTTACCATTTATTACATAATACATATTACATATGAGACGATGATTATATAAGACAACTAATAATGGGACAAATGACCATGAAATTGATACATCACTTTCTTCCTCATGGAACTCATTTGTAATGTAGGTGTTGCTATAGACATATTTGGGCACTACAACCCCAATCATATATGTCCATAAACCAAGGACTTCTGAGTCCCTACAAGTGTTGTTTCACACCCTAAAGAAATAAGGTTAGCTGATTACATCACCTCCCAAAATTTCTCCATGGAAAATTGCTCAGAACTGGTCAAAACTAGACCATACAGACTACTCAGTGCTAAGAGTGCGATGCATCTCACCTGCCACATGCAAAAAGTGCGATGCATACTGAAAATCCCTTCTATAGGGTGTGATGGGAGAGAGTAGACAAATGGCAGAGACAATTTGCAAGGTGGATGATCATGGAATATTCCAGAAACTTCTCCTGTGACACTTGCCTCTTTGAATTCACCCAGGGATGAGTAAGAAATCATGAATCTCCAAGTGGAACCAAGAACTATTAGAGAGAGGACACTAATCAAAATCCCAGAAGCTGACTCACCCCCCTACAAACATCTATATATGGATCCCTCATCCCAGAGATCCAGAGGCTGGAATCTTGTATTTTGTAAGGAAGTGCTATTAGTTTCATGGTGGAACATCATAGTGTTGGGGTGATCTAAGCTTTTCATGAGGTGAAGAAGGGCTTTCATGCTGGGAGGCTGACGTTGGGTCAGATGAATGGGTTGTAATCCTCTCTTCTACTCTTTCTATCAATAAAGCTATTCGAGTTTTCCTCCACATTCTTGTATGTTTGAGTTGATATATGCATTTGTGTGGTTAATATATATCTGGTCCTATATTGTTTATGATCGTAGATCTTTGTGCTTTGATGGTATTATGCTGCTTTGACTTTACAGGTGGTCTTTGAAGCGGGGTAAGCAAGGAAGGAGCGGCAAAGATCTGTCAGAGGGGAGAGGAAACAAGCAAAAGACTGAGGTTGGTACTCTCTGCTTCTCTCCCATCTACTTCTCATAAATGAAAATGAAAGTAACTTTAGTTTGTTTGTTTCTAAGATAGCTACCTGTCTTAGTGGGACTAGCAGCTCTGAATGGACACTAGATTTCTCGATAACAAAATGGCGATTCCACTGGGGAACGAATAGCTTGTTTGCTTGTCTATATTTGTTTGCTTTATAAACTATAGATGGAGCCTAAAGTTAATCCAGCTAGCCTTCAAACTACATTTTCTATGCAAGTGCAAAGTAGATCAATGCTCCTTCAGTCCATCTTCGGGTTTTGTTTATAAACTGAATAATTGATTTGCAAACATTCTAATTGCCCTGTTGGTGGCTCAAGTAACCTCATTAGAGCAACCCTTATGATTTCTATTTACTGACTATCATTAGCTCGGCCTATATCCCTGAACTAAGCTACAAACTGTGACCAAAAACCAAGTTGAAGTCTCATCCCTGGACCATCGCATCTTCTCCTCTTGGAAATCTGGATGCATCGCACCTCCCATGTGTAGTAGGTGAGATGCATCCATGTTTCCCTGTGTTACAGGTGCGATGATCAGATAAGATTGTTTCTGCCTCTAGATTTTGGCTTTTTCTTCACTCTTGTCAGCTTTATTAAGGAGTTTTGCTGTCTGTGATCAGTATACCACTGTGGAAACTCCCTTCCTTTACATTATTTAGTCTCCATTGTACAAAGAATTGTGAATGTTTTCATGTATTGTTCGCCATTTACAGTTCTCCTTTACAAAGAAGTAGCTTAGTCGAACTATCGTCTTTTGATTTGGAAGTGTCACAAGTGTCATTTTCAGTCAAAGAAAAGAATCCTACTCTTCTTGATGGTCAACTACACTATTACTCTTGTATTTGATTTGAATTAATAGTATTTCAAGTGTCGAAAGCAGTTTTCAATTCAAGATCGTAAAGTGTCGTCATAGTCTTCCTTTCATCTTTTGAAGAGAAAATTGTTAGTACTGTCGCTTTGAAAAGATAATTCAGATTTGTACTTAGCATTCTTTTTGTCATTCACACATTAAGAAAGCGGAAAAGAAATACATGCATGTGCATTTGCATTTAGTCTGCTTGTTGATTTTGATTTAGGATAGTGCATCTAGTGTGTGCTCTCTGCTCTATGTTGAAAGAATCTCGCTTCTCTTTCCTTAGTAACTATGATTTTCATTGCAAAAAGAAGAATAAATGACTATTTATCATCTTAGATTGCATTTTCAGAATTGTATATCTACATCACACAGTGAACCTTAAAGGAAAACTTCTTAAGAAATATCAACTGTAAAATAAATTCAATGAACATAAAAACGCTTTGGAACCTAACGCACAACATTTAGAAGTCTAGACTAGACACATATTCTGGTGTCGTAAAGCCTGGTAACTATCGCTTTCATCGTAGGTTGGGTGATTCCTCCTCTTTGAGACGAAAAGTGCCAGTATGGACTTGTGCTCCCATGTACTATCGAATATATATTGGGAGACAACAATAGGCTATTTCCTTTATCCTTAGGAAGCCGTGTCTGCCACCCTATCGATTGCAATTGCACTGAACATAGCATTCGGGGAGATTGAATGCTGTACTGTAAAAAGTATTTTGCAGTTTTACGATTGGTTTGGTAATCCCTCTATCTAGATTTCTAGAGTAGTCTCTTTTGTTCCTTTTCAGACTCCTTAAAGGAAAAGGTCCATCTGAGCACTTGTCACTTCAAGCTCATTAAAAATCGAAGGCGACTAGAGTCATCTTTAGCTTTTTCTCGACTCTTAAAAATTGAAAAAGAAAGTTGTGTCAAAGCGTCTAAAATTCATTTAATTCGGAATCACATTTTACCCTTTATTTTGAGTTGATCAAGTAATCTGCAATCGTGGAAGAAATTCAATTGAAACCCTGTTGTTTGTGGAGACTAACGAGTCAATCGTCTTTGACTCTAGAAACGAAACTATTCCAGACCAAGCGAACTTGTTTAACTGGATCAAAGTCCCCTGGTTTGCTTGAAACTTGTGTTCCAACATCCTCAGAGCCTCCAATTACTCCAACCATTTCTGGTATCCCTGCCTTTATAGAAGAGGTTCCACAGCCACAAGAGGACATTAGAACTAATCCTAGTGTAATGGTAAACACTTCTATTCCTAAACTGGCTCCATCTACAGCTGATTCGGGAGGTGTTACCCCTCCAACATTTGTCGCTGCAGAGTCTATACCTTCTTCGGCCCCATAAATATTTTACGGATCTGATGGTATACCTCTCCCACCTGGATTGATTGCTATAGAAGAGATTGTGGAGGATCTTTCATCCAGTACTCCATTGAATTTTGGAACTGCGATCACCCTATATCCTTGTTCGTCAAAAGTTAGTCTCCTTTCATTGCAAGTTCCTATAGAATCGCTAAGGAATCTTTTGGATAGACTAGATATGTCTAAACAACCGTCGACATCCAGGACTGTGTCATCTGACGTAGCAGCAACAAAACCTCCTGCTGCCACTCCAATAATGTTCGTTGGTGTACCATCTATCCCAACTAGCTCTCAACCGCTAGATGGAGTCCATCCAGGGACTGTTTCGACAGTACGGTCTGTTCCCATTTGTTCGTCCGAAATAATATCTGGAATCTCTTATGTTGAGTCTCAGCAAATTAATCCTTCGCAACAGTATCAATTTGGGTATTCCGGTCCCCAAAGGCTAATATTTCCTTTGAAAACTAGATTGCCACTATATGGGGGGAAATATGCCCTTTCATTGTTCCCTCGAGGAGAACAACCATATGAGAGTTCACAACAGTTTTCAGGTCATGCTGGAATTACATCCAATGGTTGGGTTCTGGTACTGCCTCAACAACCAAGAGTTGTATACTCAATGCAACAAAGTCTACATGTGTCGAATATCCCCACTACACCGCCTATTGTGATGGTGTCGCAAGTACACGCTTTTCCTGTTGTATGCCAACCTCAAGTTTCTCAGGTCGTAATACAACAGCCTCTTGTCTCCACTACACAACCACAATCACCAATTAGTGGCTCCTTAACACCCAATTTCAAACAGGTACTATTACCCCTCATCTTGGTCAAACAGCCAGTATTGGACAACAGCAAATAGCTTCACAACCATGGCTTGTACAATATCAACAACCGCATTCCAACAAGCTTATCGAGGACCTGAGCAGCAAAGCTTTGCGGGTAATGGGTAGCTATATAATCAAAACGGTCAACATCAATCATATCATAATGGTTATGCCCATCTTCCTTACCAAAGTTATCAGCATCAAATACATTACGTTGGTATGCAAAGACCCACTGCTCAGGCGATCCCATCGTATCCTGGGTATGCTTCACCGAACCTGAATCAATAATTTCCCTTCGTGGCAACTTTAGAGTTACCGGATATAAATCGGCTAATAAATAATCCAATTGCTTATGCCCCTTGGTGGCCAATGATTCCCCATAAACTTCCATCAGATATTCCTAAATTTAATGGAAATCCGGGTGAAGACCCATAAAATCATGTGACGACCTTTCATCTGTGGTGTTCGTCCAACACTCTCAATGATGATTCGATTATGCTTTGCCTTTTTCAGCGAATGTTAACTGGTTCAGCAGCAAAATGGTACATCGAGTTGCCTAGAGCTTCAATCGATAACTTCAATACCGTTGCCACAACCGTTTTTACCCATTTTCAGTTACCAATAAGGTACGAAATAGGAATAGAACTTCTTACCAATTTCAAACAAATGACAGCCACCCACATATCTGATCATATTCATGAGTGGCGACGTCGTCGTAAAATGGTAAAAACATATGTTCCTAGTCAACTGCTAGCTAAATGGTTTATTAAGTCATTATTACCTCTTATTACAGAAGATGTGGCAAAGGGAGGGGTCGTCACTGAAGAGCAAGTCATTGCTCGTGCGTAATATATAGACTTGATCTGTACTCAGTTTTGCACGCTCTACGATAAAATCCTTGATGCTCCTAGACTAGAGTTTTCCATTCCTCCTCCTCCTAAATCAAACAAAGACTCTCATGCCAATGATGGCATGACAGTATGACTAGCATGAAAACTATAAAGGCTACATCAAAGAAATCTCGTACGGTTTCTAGTCAAAATGCAAATGAAGAACTTCTCACCTCGGAGGTAAATGCCATGTCGACTGATAAAGGAAAAGAACCGAATTAACCAGGAGGCAAGAAGAAAAAGAAAGGGAAAAGGAAGAAGCAGGATGAGTCGTCTCCTGAAAAGTCTTCTGCAAACCCTTCTGGGCAAAGGAAACCCCCTTCAAGGTGTCAGATATGCGATGAGGATCATTGGACGAGAGATTGTCTACATAAAGCTAAAGTTAAGAAACTCTTTAACAGTTCAAAAACCTTAGCGGTATTGACTGATCCATTTTCAAACCCGGGAACCAATCTGGTATCTAGTGACAATGCTTCCCCATCCCAAGTGTTTATGTTGTCCATTTCAAAATAGCAAAATGATTCTTTGATATCGACAAGGAATAAGGATTACGGGAATCCACAACTATCGAACAACAAGGCTACTGTTCAACCTAGTAGTTCGACAACAACTTCGACTGAAGTTGTGCCACCCATCATTCCTGAGCTAAGGATAAAGCTGCCAAAGGGAGTAGTACACAAATCAACATTTAATCCTCGTGCCAGAGGACCACAAAATTATAATATAGTAGAGGACCTGGTCCAATCACCATCTGCTATGTCGACACTTGAGGTACTGCAAAATTGCCCCTCCCAGAAGCAGGCTCTATTATCAATAATAGGTGGGATTGACCCAGCAGATTCCAATTTTGTGGCCTTTAATCATAAAGGATATGACCCTCAATTACCAGCTCAACTCGCTTTCCTTATTCAAGTGAAAGCCCTTAACAAAACTGTTCATTGAGCAATTATTGATGAGGGGGCATCTACATGTATTATGTCAATGAGTTGCTGGAAAACTTTAGGCTCACCACCCTTGTCACGATCATTAATGATGTTAAAAGAATTTGATGGACAAACATACACTCCATACGAGATTTTAAGTAACTTGCAAGTCGAACTTGGGGGCAAGACAGTAGAAATTGATGTTGAAGTTATCGACGGAAACCTCGATTACAACATCCTACTGGGAAGGCCCTCGATTTATGCTATGGTTGTTGTTGTGTCGACATACTTCAGAAAGATTTCATTTCCTTTCCAAGGAGGAATTACAATCGTCGACCAACAAACATTTCTCCCCAATAGTTCACAAGTTATGGGAAGCATTCTGATGGTCCATAGAAGCTCTCAGTCGCTTCAAAATATCGGAGTAGGCCTACTAAAAGACCCTACATTGATGGGTAATTTTTCCCTACCACCTCCAAACAATCGGGAAGAAGTGGCCACAGTGGGAACCTGCAATATGGTGTCTTCTATTCAGAAAATGTTCGAACATGATGTTAGCATGGATCATTGCTAGGTTTTGCCTCCAAGCCCAATATAAATATTGTAGCGATCAATGTTTTCGGCATGGGAGGCAAACCCAAATAGACACTCATCAAGCGTTTGAATAGATAGTTCTAAGGAATATGGTACCTCTTTAGATCCTTGGTCGCATGTACATTCTATAAATGAAGGAATTGTTCAGTTAATGATGATTAATGGGGCACCATGGGAACATTACCACCATCATTCCCATCTTCCAGATTACAAAGGAGATTGTTCCATCAACCTTAATCATCCTTCAGTTTTTGATTTCTTATCAAATACTGTAAACACGGTAGATTCCAAGTGAAACTTGTCCAACATTGAAGAAACTATCGCCATCAATATCTCGACCACACCAGATGTTGTAGAGAATATTCATGTCGGAAAATATTGTTCTTCTTCAGAACTAGAAGTATATTACGCTCTCTTTCACGAGTTCAGAGACGTCTTTGCTTGGTCCTGTGAATAAATTCCAGGCATTGGCTCGAGCATCGTTGAACATGAAGTTAAGATGTATCCAGATGTCAAACCAGTATGACAACGGCTTCAGTAGGTGCACCCAAAGAAAGCCGATGCCATCAAGGCAGAAGTTGAAAAACTTCTCCATGCTGGTTTCATTTACCGAGTTCATCTAATAGATTGGGTATCGAATATTGTTCCTATGATGAAAAAGCAAGGAACGATTAGAGTGTGTGTCGACTATAGGGATGTAAATCAAGCTTGTCCAAAAGACAACTACCCTACACCCTTCATTGACCAGATAATTGATAATTGCGCCGGATGTGAAATCTTTTCATTTATGGATGGATTTTCGTGGTATAATCAAATAAATATCCACCCATAGGACCTGTCAAAGACTGCATTTATTTGTCCATGGGCCACATTCGTATACCGCAAGCTACCTTTTGGTTTAAAGAACGTAGGGGAAACCTTTTAGAGGGCAATGAACTATGCCTTCCTTGACATCAAAAACATTGTTCAACCATAACTCGATGATCTTCTGGCTCATTCGCGAAAGCGGACCGATCATCCGCGCATTTAAGAGCAATATTTCTACGTTGCCAACACTACAAGATACGACTCAATCCACACAAATGTGTGTTTTGTGTCAGTTGTGGTCATTTACTTGGCCTTTTAGTTTCAAAGGACGGGATTCGTCTCAGCCTATGTAAGGTTCAGGTAATCATCGATCTACCTCTACCTTCAAATTTGCTTCAGACTCAGAAACTCCAAGGGAAAGCAAACTTTCTAAGGAGGTTCATTCCAAACTACGCCGAACTTGCTAAAGGTTATACGCGTCTATTGAAAAAAGAAGTACCCTTCAATTGGGATCAGGTTGTGCAATCTTCCTTCGATGCGCTAAAGGAATCCCTAGTAAAAACATCATTAATGTATGCTCTGGATTATGAAAAAGACTTTAACCTGTATCTGGGAGCAGTAGATACGACCATAGCAATGGTTTTAGTTCAAGAAGATGATGGAATTGAAATGAAGCAAGTACTCCTATGTTGAAAAGCTAGCTCTCGTAGCTGTTCAAGTGATACAAAGATTTCAACACTATGTCCTCTTTCGAAAACTACCGCTTTGTCAAATTGCAACCCCATGACTTATATCTTGTCGCGACAGTTACTGGGGGAAAATATTCCAAATGGCTAGCAATTTTGCAAGAGTTTGATCTGGAATTCATAAAATCCAAATCAAAGAAAGCCTTGGTTTTTGCGGAGTTCCTATGTGACTTCCCATCATCGTCCAACGATTCAACATCCAAAGAAATAATCGTGGATGAATCTCTGTTTCTGATATCTTTAGGCTATCCGTGGTATGGAGATATAATCATCTATCTCCAGACCCAAATATATAGGTCTAATACCTCCCGCTCAGAGCAATGACATACTCGATACCAAGCAAAAGACTACATGATCATCGGTGATATGCTTTATGGTTGTGGTATCGATACAGTTCTGCGGAGGTGCCTCACCCATGAGGAGGCCGAAAAAGTCTTGAATGATTGTCATTGAGGTGCATGTGGGGGGCATCAATCTGGTTACACTATGGCATAAAAGATTTTATGGGCAGAATACTTCTAGCCAACAATGTTCAAGGATTGCATAACCATAGTCAGAAGTTGCCATGCTTGTCAAATCTTCGATTGGAAAGCTAGAATACCACCCGCACCTCTGTAGCTAGTAGTTGCTGTTGGATCATTCACCAAATGGGGCATAGATTTCATGACATGTAATGCCACCTCCGCCAAGGGGCATGGGTATATCATAGTCGTAGTTGACTATTTTACGAAATGGACCGAGGTGATGCCTACATTAAACAACAGTGGCGAAATGACTGCTCTTTTATTTTTCAATCATGTAGTCTCCAGATTTGGTGTTCTGCAAGCTATAGTCACAAATCATGGATCACATTTCCACAATCATATGATGGTTGAATTGGCTACCAAATTAGGACTGTCCCACAATAGATCTACTCCGTATTATCCGCAAGCTAATGGGCAAGTTGAGACAATCAACAAAGTCCTGAAGCGCATGTTGCAAAGGATGATTGGAGTCCATAAATAGAGTTAGCACCTAATCCTGTACTCAGCCTTGTGGGCATACCGGACATTGGTGAGAAATTCTACTAGGTTTATGCCCTTTCAGCTGGTGTATGGCGTGGAAGCAATCTTACCAGTTCAGTTTGAAATCTCGTCCCTCAAGCTCACAATCGGCCTTCTCCCCGAAACTTCATAAGAGGAGGCTCATTTCTTGGAATTAATCCAACTGGATGAAACCCATCATGATGCTACCTTGGATAACGAAGCATATAAGAAACAAGTCAAGACGCAGTTTGACAAGAATGTCAAGCCTCGTGTCTTCTCAGAAGGTGACCTGGTCTTACTTTACAACCAGGAGTCCGACAAGTTGGGAGCAGGTAAGTTCCAGTCTTTATGGATGGGCCCCTATATTGTTAAGTGTGTATTAGCAAAAGGAGCCTACGAGTTAGTGGACTATGATGGTATTCCACTATCGCAACCCTGAAATGGGTTGTACCTTAAGCATTACTATGCTTGACTCAATGTAGTAACCTCTTCATATGTTTTTGTTACATTTTTGTTTTCGCTAAGAGTAATCGTTTTGGTTAGGTAATCCACTTTTACATTTGTTGCAGATGTTGAACCTATTGGATTCATTTGTTGGATATGCCGACAGAGCGAGTCGTAGTTCGCAGAACCTATCCTCTATGGCTTGGGCCATCTTTGATCCAAGCGGCGAGTTAGTGAGTTTCAGAGGGGTATGTATTGGTCGATCAATGAAGAACATCGTTGAATAAAACGCATTGATATAGCTCCTCTCTGATGCCATCATTCATGGCATACACCGACTTGTCGTCAGGCTAGACTCACAACTCGTCATTCTATAGCTCACCGGCATCTATTCCGTGCGGAATCCAGCTATCTACCATATGTTCCTAAGGGTCAAGATTTTGGAAAGACAGTTTGATTCTATCTAATATCAACATATTTCCATAAACGTAAACACATTAATAGATTCATTGGCAAATTATGTGTTAGATAGGAATTTGCAACATTTATAAAAAGAAAAGCATTTCATCAATATTTGCATTAGGATAATATAACTTAACCAAAATAAAGCTCTGAAAATAAAAAATATATATAACTATTTATGGTTTATACATAGTGTTCTGTGTCCAAGACAAAATCGGTCAAATGACCCAAAAACTCAAAATGCTAGGGGGCACCTTAGTCTAATGATGTTGGTGATAACAAGTCACCACCTGTGCACTCATGCGTAGAAGCCTAGTCCATCGACTTGGCATGTGAGTGGTATGTTGATGTAATATCAGAGGCAGCTTGTCAGTCCTCACATCTGGGATACCAAGGGTGAGACCCTCGATCTGATCTTGCAATACTGCAAGAGTCTCATCCATGTCTAGGTCGCGAAGGACAGCCCTCCTTACAGCATTTCCTGCTGGAACGACAGTTGCTGCTCTCAGGCGCACTGCTAGTCGCACTGGTCTGATATCTACATGAGCACATGAGTTTTGTTTAGTCTTGATAAAAGAAAGCACAAGAACATTATAAGAGAAATAAATAATGATATGGTTAGAGATTTTACCTATGACACCCCACTGCTCGCCAACCGGCAGCACCAAATCCGAGTCACCCCGGAAATCCATACTAGCATACAGACACTTGGCATAAACCATCTCCTGACAGTTGAACCACTCAAAAAAAGCGTCAGAGAAAGAAACCTATGACTGACTAGCATGTCGGGCCATAAGTTCAACCCATCTCTGCATTTGTGGCTTAGTCAGTGGTGGCAAACCAAGTGAAATGTACTGTGGCTGCATCAGTGGGATCTTCTCCAAGGCGAAAGTAGTCAAAATAGCACCATAGCCAAAATTCTCGGATCTTCCATTTTTCAACTTGGTAAGCTATTCTTTTATCACCAGAAGCACTGCATCACACCAGTTGAACACCTTTGGTTCGAGGGATTCCAAGGCATACCGCATATAGGACCTGTTAGCCAAGTGAAGCGCTACGTTACTAACCAATCTAGCAAAGGTGAATAGAATAGTCCTCAAGGACTAGTCAGTTACATCTCGGATATTGATCTTGCCATCCCTGCTCAGCTGAGATCCTTCTCTATAGTATCGGGGAATATAATCCCTCACAGATTTTCCCCCACAGGCGGAACCTGATAATGAGAGAGGGGCACCACGCCTTGATAAACCGTTCAAAAAGTAGATATCCTCAATAGTCAAGGGGATGGATTTGCCTCTGATCTAGAACACTTGGTTGGTAGGATCCCATGCATCGAGGAAATATTGCAACAAGTTGATTTGTTGCCTCATGCTAGATATGCAGAAGAACTTGAGAAAACTACAGTTCTGCAATGCAGTTACCATACCCGGATCTTGTAAAGCAACCATGTCCTCTTCTTCATGCTCACATTCTCGCCATGCAACAACTATTGTACTCTGATGAATCTCTGAAAAACAAACAAGAGAAGAGTCAAGATCCTGATTTGGCAAAAAATAGGCAAAATTTCCATTAAAAAATAGTGCAAAAGTTTTCCTCCTTGCACCCATCGCACCCCAGCTGTGTACTGGGTGAGATGCATACTAACTGGCCAATGGCAACCTAGTATGCATCGCACCTTTCGATGTACATAGGGTGTGATGGGGGCAGAACGATTTTTTCAAACCCTAGAGGCTCAAAAAAGCAGGGAAACATGCTCAGAATTCAAAAAGGAGAGAATGCAATTGAAGAGCTCAGGTTTAGCTCCTATCTGGTCTAGACAGCGCCAAAAATGGTCCATAGAATCTCTCAAAATCAGCTTGTGAAAATCAAGGGGGAAAACACCTCCAAAGCTCCAACAATCCCAAATTCAAATGAAATGGTAAAATGAGGGGTAAAAACCACTTTTAAATTACTTTTCACGTAATTCGAGTAGGGTATTAGTGTTTTAACTCATTTTTCAATCATGTATTCTCATTTCTAATCAATTTGATGGAGGAATTGAATAGGTAGTACGACCGTCAAAAGAACATAGTTTTAACGGTGAATCGAATATCAATGACCATTACCATGAGTAGTTTTATGCAAAGTTCAAGCTCGTTAAAAATTAAACCTAGCAGTGAGCATATGTTCCACTAGAGTTTAAGCTCATTAAAAAATGAACCAACCTCTAGTAAATAACCATTGTGAATGCATTATCATCAGCTTTTGAGCCTTGGTCATGTTCTTACCATCACCTCCACTTTGTTTTAGCCGATCATACGCCTCCATTTGATTCTTTACCCTTTTGAGGAATAGCTGTGACGAGTGATTCTGTTAGCCATCCTCTTAACCCTGCCATGATTGGAAAGTTCCAAACCTTACCTGGAACCAACTGCTACCGGAAAATATCACTCGTTCCTCAAAAAAAGAGTCTCCTTTAAGCTCTTTTCATCTGACTCATAAAATATGAAAAGATTGTCGAGAAATTGGCCTCTCCAGCTCATTAAAATGATCGAAAGTTCTATCCCTCCTCTATATTTTAATCTTTTTGGACATGAGGGATCATTACACAAAAAGATTGAGTGCTTGTATTGTTCAGCTCGTTAAAACTATCGAAAATTCATCCCTTTCGTATTATTTTATACTTTTTCGGACTTAAGGGATTACATGACGAGAAAGGATTACTGGAGTTTCCTTTCCATCCCTTTTCAGACTCTCTAAATTGAAAAAGGACCGAGTTGTCTTTATCATTAAACTCGTTAAAACCAAAAGCGACAAACTTGTCCATGCAGACAAGAACAAGTTTCACTGTTGCTAGGCTAGTTAAAACATAGTGACGGGTTTGCCTAAAGGGAAAATTATAGAACAAGCATATGTTATCCTTCTCAAGCTTGAAAAAAATAAAAAGGTACTGGTTTGCAATGAATGGTGAAAAATTGGGAAGAAAACTTGAAGAAACTTTATTGGTAGCAAGTCGCTCTTGAATATGACACTTTCACTCCATCACCATGATTGAGTCGGGTTGGGTTATTCTGTTCACCAGTCATATTACCATTGGTCCACTGTAACATCCATTTTTGGAGTTAACGCTACCAATCCACTTAAGTGTCGCTGATGTGTTCAAGAGAAGACACTCAAAGAATTCATGAACCTAGCTTGTGCCTCATCTGCTGCAATACCTTCACGCTTCATTCTTTCATGACCGCCACCCTGAACCTTGTATCATCAGATCATTTTCACCTCCACAAAATCATTTGCTCTGTTCCATGTCGTACATGTGGGATTCATTAATGCCCTCCTACGATGGGTCACTTCTTGTCGACATCAGCTCATTATCCATGAAGTCGATCTAGGACTAACCTTTTCAATACTTTGAAGCTTGCATGCCTCAATGGCAAGTTTGTCACTTTCGGAGACAAGTTTAAACCAATGGCCTTCAACCGAAAGATTTTGTGTGGTGTTCGACACCAATCCCATTTTCACACCACGTGAATTGTACTGTCATATCTTGAGAGTCATCATCATTATCGGTGATTCCTCTCATGCCTCTTAACAACTTACATCATTGGTTGGTAATCAGGCCATGTCTTTCCATGTTCGACTTCAGAACATCTTTTCACATGGATTGAATTTTACTTCAGGTGAAGATTAAACAAGTCTAAAGACCTTGGATCTAGTTTCATCCATCTGAGTTTTGATATATTTAGGAAAATAAAGACATCAAATGTACATCATTGTTGCACAGATGATCATCCAAATCAAAGGATGATGGCTCTATCAAAATCATCAGTCTACCACATAGACAGTTGTCTGTCTTATGTACATGAAAATGAATTTGTAAAGCTAAGCATGGGAATTCCCACCTCAGCTAGATCATGAAAATATTATGAAGATAATGTATTGTATTATATCTAATTACAGGTCGCCTTCCAGTTCAAAAAACCTCGGATCCTCATGATAAATCATTTCACCCGACATCAAAATATTTACGACCTCACACTTTAGGGGGCAACTGTTATAGACATATTTGGGAATTACAACTCCAATCATATATGTCCATAAACCAAGGGCTTTTGAATCCCTAAAATTATTGTTTCACACCCTAAAGGAACAAGTTTATCTGATTACATCATCTCCTAGAAGTTCTCCATGGAAAACTGCTCAGAACTGGTCAGAAATGGACCATACAAACTGCTCAGTGCTAAGGGTGCAATGCATCTCACCTTCCACATGAAAAAAGTGTGATGCATACTGAAAATCCCTTCTGTAGGGTGTGGTGGGCGAGAGTAGACAAATGGAAGAGACAGTTTGCAAGATGGATGATCATGGAATCTTCTAGAAACTTCTCCTGTGACACTTGCCTCTTTGAATTTGCCCAAGGATGAGTAAGATATCATGAATCTCCAAGTGGAACCAAGAAATATCAAAGAGAGGACACTAATCAAAATCCCAGAAGTTGACTCACCCCCCTACAAACATCTATATATGGATCCCTCATCCCAGAGATCCAGAGGCTGGAATCTGTGTATTTTGTAAGGAAGTGTTGTTAGTTTCTTGGTAGAAAATCAATATGTTGGGTGATCTAAGCTTTTAATGAGTGAAGAAGGGTTTCATGCTGGGAGGATGATGCTGGTCAAATCAATGGGTTGTAATCCTCTCTTCTACTCTTTTATCAATAAAGCTATTCGAGTTTTCCTCCACATTCTTGTATGTTTGAGTTGATATATGCATTTGTGTGGTCAATATATATCTAGTCCTATATTGTTTATGATCGTAGATCTCTATGCTTTGATGGTATTATGCTGCTTTGACTTTACACGTGCTCTTTGAAGCGAGGTAAGCAAGGAAGGAGCGGCAAAGATCTTTCAGAGGGGAGAGGAAACAAGCAAGGAGCCAAGCAAGAGACTGAGGTTGGTACTCTCTGCTTCTCTTCGATCTACTTCTCATAAAGGAAAATGAAAGTAACTTTATTTTTTTTTGTTTCTAAGATAACTACCCATCTTAGTGGGACTAGCAGCTCTAAATGGACACTAGATTTCTTGATAACATGTGTGCCATGCTATGAACTCTTTTGAGATGGCTCTGGCTCGAACTAGAAAGTCCCCTACATGCCGCATCTTCACCTCTAATGCCTCCTCAATATGTTCTTCGATCTTGATTGCACATTATTCCATAGCCTTGAAAGTTTCATATGGGCTTTGAATGGTGTGATAGTGTACTATAGAATAATGTCCTTGGTTCCCTCCAAGCTTTCGTATTATTTGATTTATCTATTCAATCTATAGCCCGGTCTCCTATAATATGCATGTAGTTTTGATGTTGGGGCCTCAACTAACATTTTTCTATGTCTGCGACAATCTTGTCTTTCTTTTCCAAAAAATTTGGAGGATCTTGATACTTGGCAGCCCATTTCTAAAGATGGTCAACTACCTTGTTTGCTACTTTATGGGGTTTTACCACTTCTTGTGCTTTCTTTTGAATGCCAACAAGATGAGACACCACTTGTTGTATAAGTATCACCTCATCATATATTCATGCCATGGTGTCCCTCATTAACCCCAATCCTTACTACATGGTTGACTACCATTATGTAGTGTTGTGAACTTGTGATGTTAATCATTGATTCTTTATTGCATTATGTTCCTCCTGTTGCTTCACTACAACAATTTATTTCGTCAATATAGCATTCTTGCTCAGTATATATTTAGAGATGTCTTGTGCTACTATGGTGAAAGCAACATTTTCTGCCATGACTATGCTAGGATTCCTTTTGGATTTGGAATTATCACATTATTTGTAGGAACTAAGACTGGATTCTGAGGATCCTTCAGAAAATATCTATGCCTCTGCCACACAATCCTCTTCTTAAGCTGATCAAACATGACACTACATACATCCATGACTCTGTCTATCAATGGAGGTGTGATCCCCATCTCCACAAAATGAAGATGACCACATCTAAGAGTAGGTTCCTTTGGATAACCTAACTCATAATCAATGGGTTAAATGGTATCTTCTTCCTTCAACTCTTCCTCTTCTATCTCTTAATTCAATTTCTCTTCTTGCAATATTTGTGTTGCTTCTTCCTCCTAGGACTAACTTTGATGCTCTTCTTCTATACTTCTCCTCTCCTATTCTTCTTCTTGTTTCTTTTGAAGAAACTCATCCCGCTGTCTCTTATTCTTTTCTTATTCTTGTTTCTTTTGAGGAAAATCATCCTGCTACCTCTTCTCCTTTTCCTCTTCTACTTCTCTCGTCTCCTATTTTTCTTGGATAGCTCCTATGCTCAGAGGATCAATTTTCCACTTCCTGTTGCTCTCACTTTTTAAATCATATATGATCCTCTTCTTAGGAGCTACTTTCCTTCCTTGAGGGGTCATTTATTCTTTCTCTTGGACCTTCGTATCTTGAGCTAGTGGATTTGTTGGTGAACTAGTCTCTACTACTGGATGTATCCTTCTATATGCATTATACCAGTTCTTCACTTTTTCATCATCTACTAGACATCAATGAGTAACCCATATTGTAATTGATCCTTTCACAATGTTGCCTACACACTTTGATCAGATCATATCCATGAAAGTATTTAGTGATAAAGTGAAAGCAATCCAACTCTTGTATTTCAACTATTGTTGCCTTGTGTCTCTTCAACTGATATAATTCGGTCCTCAATGGAAATATGGGCCAAGGGGCTTTCTCCCTCTTGTGAAGAACTCATAATAATCGCTTGTCCAACTAATTTTATACTTCTTGCATGACCACCTTATTGGTCACATATCACGGCATGAGATGAGGGGATATTTAACATCCAAAACCATAATTTATGTACCCTCAGGAGCTGCAAACCAATCCATCATATCTTGTAGTGACTCCTTCACTTGATCAATCATGCAAGGAGGATCAATCTCAAATATCACATGGAAGATAAATACAAATAAGTGCTCAACCAATCTATCATATTTTCCTCAGAATCTTGATTCTGATAACACTCTTCAATGAAAGTAAATTGGGAACTTCTTCTAAAGGGTCTAGTTCTAGTACATTCCTGGGAATGCATAGTGTGTGAATATTCTATCTAAAATAAATGCAAACACGTAGAATTGTGAGGCTTGGTTTTCCCTCAAATATTATTTTTCCTACCCCACATGACGTTGCAACTCAAATGAAAATATAGCTGACCTATTGAAGACTCTTCCATGGGTTACCACCATATTGAACATATATACCCAGTTTTCCTCAAACACCTCATCATTCCTGTGCCCATGCAAACGATAACACATGGCTATAGAATATTGATATACATGTCTAAGGATCTTAATCAGATATAGTATGGATGGGTGATGGAAAAACTTACTAGGATCTCGACACTATGATTTGATAATGTCACTCATGTCGAGGTTGGCCCATTTGATGTAGAAATCATAATTTGCATATTATGTGGGCCTAAGGATATTGTATCATGTCGACATATCTTCTCCATAGTAAGTGGTGAGCTGACTTACACTATCACTCCTGTTGGATACCTATACCAATAGGTTTCATATTTCATGATTAGCAGACTCAAATGCCAAATATGCTCTGCTTTGTTGATTCAAAGATCCCATATTTCCAAGGAAAGGCAAGGTGTGTACATGCCTTCACTGTCTATTAAATTTGGATGGAGTGGTCCAGAAAGTCTAATCTGGCATCATGCCATTTTTCAAATTTTTATGTTGTAGAATAGAGAAAGAATCTGTCCAAACTGTTTCTAAATCTTGGGCATTTAGGTAGTTAGGCAGAATGAAACTAAGGTTCCCAATTGCTTATCTGGGCCTTGAAGAAATAAGGTAAAGTGAGTAGAATGTCAAAGGAAAAAACCGGCGAAAGCCCAATGGAAAAGAAAAAGCACATAAGGGTCTGCAAGTCAAGTCACCCTCCAAGAAGAAACAAAAAATGCTAGGCAAAATAGGTGGGTAGGTAGATGAGGTTGCAGAAGTGGTGTTCCTTCCAAGCTGAATTTTGCTAATCAAATACAAGGAAAACAACATAATGAAGCATGTCTAACTTCCCTTTTTTCCTGATTCATCACTCATTACTAACCTCCCTTCACAAGGTGTGTTTATAAGAGAGATTCAAGGTTTTATGTTCGTCCTTATGGCCTTTAAGAGCCATATTTCTTGTCTAAAGTTCTTTTCATTTTGATCTACTCTCTAAACTAAGTTATTTTCAAGTAAACTTAGTAATATCACTCCTCATTCCCTTTCTCCCTCCATATTGACCTCTAACTTTTATTATCTAGCTCCCTACGTTTCCCTTTCCCTACTATTATAAACACCATGGTGTATAAATCCTAAGCATTGTATAAATATCCCCTCCTTGGCACTCTAGCCATATGTTTCATTACTATGGAATTGAATTAACACCTGGTTAGCTCAAGAACCGAAGCCTTACCTTTTTGTCTCCATCAAAAACTCATTCTACCTAGCCAACCCTTCATTTTGCCCTAAAAACCTTGGGAAAACCCTTTGGCACCCTTTAAACCCGCTCAAAATGACAAAGGCACCTTGAAAACCCACTTTCTCATTTTATCCTAAGTCTGAGGCCTTTGTGAGCTTTATATGTGGAAAAACCCATTTATCCAAAGTTCCGAAGCATATGCGACTTTGCAAATAAAATTGCATCAAAAACCCATTTTTCTAAAGTTTCGGAGCTTTATCGACCGTTGTAAAAACACATTACAAACCATTGAAAATTCATTAAAATTTCCTAAGGGTCCCGCCGGGCGCAAATACCATGGAATATATTATTTTAATCCCCACCCGATGACCGTATCACCCGTGCAAGTTAATGGCCCAATGACCGTCCGATCGACCCCTTTTTATCCGACGGCTGACGCTGATATCGGACCGGCCCCGACGTCTGGACGATATCGTCCGATATCTGTCAGTTGCTGACGTCAGACCGGGTCCTCGCATCGCCTCCAAGTTCTATCGGAGCCCCCTCTGACAGATTCCTTTCCGTAGCAGAGGCTGCCCGATATTGCACAACCTGTCATGCCGACGTCAGCGCCCCCTCACTGCCTACATCAGCGCCACGACCGCGCGCCCTGTCCACCATCGCTCCACCTGTCTGCCACCTCACCACCCCCGTGGACCAGTCATAGGTCGCCACGTCACCTGATGACGTCATGCTAACGTCATCCAACCCGGTCCCACCGGGTGACGTCATGCTGACGTCAGCCAAAAAAGGCGCGAATGACCCAAAAAAGCCATATTTTGCCAAAATTCGCATTCTTTTCGCACTTTTGGAAAAAACTATTGTTTCGCTCTCTGCATGCGTTTTACGACCATTTTTCATCAACTTGCTCAGAATCGACCAGGAGACCTCCGCGCACCTACCCACCTGCATTGGTGACCCGGCCCATCGATTTACCAGGTATTTCTCCATTCGAGTCTTCTCCAAACCTGGTTTTTCTCTGTAATAACAAAAACTCACTTAGAGCACAGAAAACGCATAATTCACCAGAAAATTACATGAACCCAGCTCCCATTTGAAAAGTTAACGGTCAAAATTCATCAGCCGAGCCATTCGGACTAAACTTTCACTGAAAACCCGCATTTTTCATTCGCGCAGTCGTGAACTAAAACCCGGGACCTGCACTCAATTGTTGAGAAAGGTCTGTTAAAGACTAATATTTTCCTCCTCAGGGGACTAAAACAGTATTTCAATTGTTGCAGACTTGCCCTGTTATCCTTCATTTTTCAAAATTCACCTCTTTACTCAGTCAGTGCTCTTTACTATTGCCCAGTCTAAGAAACAACAGTCCATTTTCAAAACACAAATCTATGTAACCATGGAGACTCCAGTTGCACCAGTTGCCCTCAATGTTGCTCCCTTAAATGCCCCTCAGAGAGAATTGGAGTGGCAGGATTTGGCAGACTTGGAGCTACCAATCTCAGGGACTCCATCAAAAGCAAAAGTTTCACCTCCACCGCTGAATGAGCTTAAGGCCAAACATAAGGATGGGACAGACATACTAGGCATTTGGGATTCCTTCCTCCCAATTTTCAGGCTCCCTCAGGTCAACCAATTCCCTGACCTGATTCATCTATGTGCTGTCTGCTATGACCCCATGCAAAGAATTGTGCTTGACCCTTCAGGCTCAGTGGTATTCTACATGACCCCTGAGGCCATTAGAGAGATGCTACAGTTCAAGACCCAGAAGAAGTTGGTCCCCTTGTCTCTATTGGATTTAATCAACCAAGGAGCTAAGATGCTAACATATGCACAAATCATAAAGCTCAACCAATTGTTCATTAAAGACTCTGACACTGTGCTGTACCGTCCTATTTTTTATAGTTACCTAAATCAACTGGGCGTAGATCTTGCAGACATGATCAGTTCCATCTTGGGGTACAAATCAGTTGAATTTGTTGATGAAACTGTACTAGTGATGATGACTATGGTTTCCCCTGGCAAGAGTCTGATCTATTATGATTATGCCACATACATTTCAGATAAGATGCATGAGCAGTTCTTGAACCTGTCAAGAGAGAAGGTGTTTTCAGATCACCTCCCCTACATCTACCAGCCTCATTCATAGTATCAACATGAGTAAGTTCTCCTTCGTTGTTAAGAGAACAGATGCACAAGCAATCCAAGGTCAAGTAAGTGTACTGGATCCTACAGTGTTTCATAGCAGAACCTCTCTCCATATACCTACTATGAATAATTTATAGACCGTCCGGTCATCCACGACAGCCATGTCTTTATTCCTAAGCTCGCCTCCTCCAAGACTGACTGATGAGATGCAGAGGATCCTGCAGTTATCCAAGGTATACAGCATAGGGGATTGGTACTTTTACCAAAACTACACCGTAATCAGAATATATGGGTGTGAGTTACCCCCATACAGATTGCCCAAGTATGTGCCTATGAGACTATTCGCCCTTGAATATTTCAGGCAATTTGGGAATGCTAATATGGTACACTTTGTAGGCAAGGGCAAGAAGGCACATCTAAAGGTGAAAAATCAATTGGGCCACCTTGTCTTGAACAAAAGGGAAGGCTGGAAAGAAGCTGATAGAAAGCTAGAATGCCTTGGCCTAAAGACCAGCTTCCTTTGG
>APFE031421585.1:0-41053 GCA_000404065.3 Pinus taeda | reverse complement strand
TAAACGAGTGATAAATGAAGAGCCGACCTGCCCACACCGATCATGTTTAAGCAAAGCCTAGATTCACACTTAGGGTAAGTATCCCACCTTGAACGGATCAACGAGTGCATCAATGAATTGTGTGGAGCATACTTTAATTTAATAATTTCTTGCGATTACTATTGTTAATATGTTTGGGCTTTTGGTTTTGTTTTTTAGGTAAAGTGATGAAGGAAACTTGGGGTAGTTGATAAGATACATCTAAAAAATCTCATCGCATTTAATGTTTAAGTAATTTCATTTAAATTTATTAATATTTTTAAATAAATATTATAAATTAAAAAAATTATTTTAGTTTATTAATGTATATTAGGTTTAGTTTATTATGTATTCCGGTTTAGAAAATATTATATAAGGTTTAATATCTTATTTAATTAATTAGATTATAAAACTGAAACTTAGTTATTAATATCTATTTTTATCACATTTTACTAGTTAATGGATTAAGTTATTTATATATTTTTAATTATAGTTTTATATATGAGATACAACCATCATGAATGTTGAGATATTTTTCAGTAAAAAATCATATAGGAAACTTTTCGTCAAGGCATTTCGAACCATTTAGTATGGTTCATGGCCACGATGAGATGAACAATTAGATGGTGGTACCAGATTAAATACTAAGATCAATGTAGAAAGAGTCACGATAAAACAACTAGTTTTGACATTAATTATTAGAATGTTAAATTGGAAAAAAAAATCTAGAAGTAGATTGGGTCAAAAATAACTAATTAAATTGGAAATGTTCTATGAGATAATATTTTAAAGTAAAAGTAAAATATTTATATTAAAATATAAATAAATAAGACTTAAATTAAGTCTAGGCCATTATTACGACAAATATTTAGATTAGATTGAGTCAAATATTTATATTAAAATACCAAAAAAATTGGAATAAACTTAAGTTAAATTGGAATAAAATATTTCAAGTTAAAAAGTTTAAGATTAAAATAAGAATAAAAATAAATAATTAATTATGGACAAGCCTCAGAAAGTTCAAGACCAAAATTGTAAATGAGTTGTCTTTAGTGAGAATTTTTAGGCTGGCTTTGATGTCGAAATCAAATTTAAGGTGAAATCCTGATTTGTGTTAATTAAACTGGTTTTTTATTGTATATGTGGATTGGGAACATACCAGATTAAATACTGAAATCAATGTAGATGGCCACGATGAGATGAACAATTAGATCATGTAAATAGTGAGATCAATGTAGAAACAGTCACGAGAAAACAACTAGTTTTGAAATTAATTATTAGAATGTTAAATTGGGAAAAAATATCTAGAAGTAGATTGGGTCAAAAATAATTAATTAAATTGGAAATGTTCTATGAGATAATATTTTAAAGTAAAAGTAAAATATTTATATTAAAATATAAATAAATAAGAATTAAATTAAGTCTAGGCCATTATTACGTCAATTATTTAAATTAGATTGAGCCAAATATTTATATTAAAATACCAAAAAAATAGGAATAAACTTAAGTTAAATTGGAATAAAATATTTCAAGTCAAAAAGTTTAAGATTAAAATAAGAATAAAAATAAATCATTAATTATGGACAAGCCTCAAAAAGTTCAAGACCAAAATTGTAAATGAATTGTCTTTAGTGAGACTTTTTAGACTGGCTTTTTCCGATGCCGAAATCCGACAGAAAAATTTAAAGGGAAATCCTAGTTTGTGTTAATTAAACTGGTTTTTTTATTGTATATGTGGATTGGGAACGTACCAGATTAAATACTGAGATCAATGTAGATGGCCACGATGAGATGAACAATTAGATCATGGTACCAGATTAAATACTGAGATCAATGTAGAAACAATCACGATAAAACAACTAGTTTTGAAATTAATTATTAGAATGTTAAATTGGAAAAAAAATCTAGAAGTAGATTGGGTCAAAAATAATTAATTAAATTGGAAATGTTCTATGAGATAATATTTTAAAGTAAAAGTAAAATATTCATATTAAAATATAAATAAATAAGAATTAAATTAAGTCTAGGCCATTATTACATCAAATATTTAAATTAGATTGAGTCAAATATTTATATTAAAATACCAAAAAAATAGGAATAAACTTAAGTTAAATTGGAATAAAATATTTCAAGTCAAAAAGTTTAAGATTAAAATAAGAATAAAAATAAATCATTAATTATGGACAAGCCTCAGAATGTTCAAGACCAAAATTGTAAATGAGTTGTCTTTAGTGAGACTTTTTAGGCTGGCTTTCAGATGTCGAAATCCGATAGAAAAATTTAAGGTGAAATCCTGATTTGTGTTAATTAAACTGGTTTTTTATTGTATATGTTGATTGGGAACGTACCAGATTAAATACTGAGATCAATGTAGATGGCCACGATGAGATGAACAATTAGATCATGGTACCAGATTAAATACTGAGATCAATGTAGAAACAATCACGATAAAACAACTAGTTTTGAAATTAATTATTAGAATGTTAAATTGGGGAAAAAAATCTAGAAGTAGATTGGGTCAAAAATAATTAATTAAATTGGAAATGTTCTATGAGATAATATTTTAAAGTAAAAGTAAAATATTTATATTAAAATATAAATAAATAAGAATTAAATTAAGTCTAGGCCATTATTACGTCAAATATTTAAATTAGATTGAGTCAAATATTTATATTAAAATACCAAAAAAATAGGAATAAACTTAAGTTAAATTGGAATAAAATATTTCAAGTCAAAAAGTTTAAGATTAAAATAAGAATAAAAATAAATCATTAACTATGGACAAGCCTCAGAAATTTCAAGACCAAAATTGTAAATGAGTTGTCTTTAGTGAGATTTTTCAGGCTGGCTTTCCGATGCCGAAATCCGACAGAAAAATTTAAGGTGAAATCCTAATTTGTGTTAATTAAACTGGTTTTTTTATTGTATATGTGGATTGGGAACCTAAAAAACCCCTAAGGCACTTCCATTGTGCAAGGGATACCCATCAAGCTTGTGATTTCAAATACAACCTGTCGGATTTTAGAGAAATTAAACCAGAAAAATCCACAGGAAAAGCTTCCAAAAAGTCGCACTAAAGAAAACTCAATTCTAAATAACTATTTTTTTGGCAAAAATAAAATAAAAAAGGCCATAAATTAAGAAAAAAATATCCAAATTTACATAATCCACAATAAAACTATTAACAATATAATTGATTTCTCAACAACCTTCCCAATGGCTAGTTTATAACTGTTATTTCCTAACAGCTAATTTCGGACATGGATGCTTCTCTGCTATTTTCACCTTTGTCCCGAGGATGAACCACATTAGTTGGTTCGAAACGTCGACCAAATTTAAAAAAGTGATTAATCCGTAAAACAATACTATTATCAATATGGATCACAAAAGCCTAAGATATACACCTAAGTTAATCAATAAGTCTAGGTGTAAAAAATAAAAATATAAATATAAAGGTGAAGAATTATATATATATATATGATAAAATGCACGGTGTATGAAGAATGAAGATACCCTCAAAGGTCTTCCCGGGACCTTCGGCTGACTGTAAGATTATTTGCAACCGTCTCAAAGTTAAATGTGTGTTCATAAACAATAAATAACTATCAAAGTAGGAGAAGTAGATTACCTCAAGCCTCCGTGTAGATTTGCTAGAGAGCACAGTGCAGCTAGGTGGAAGTCCCCTGAGCCGGCTCTAGATCAAGTCCTACACATAGAAGAGATAAGCATAATCACAACATACAACTCTAATAACTAATACATGAATACATAAAAGAACATCTAGTTACACATAACTATGCTACTCATGCTAAAAGGTATTGGACAAACAAATGAATGAATGATAGTGCCAACACCATGGAGTAGACAGTACAACTGCAGTTCTATAATAATGTTGGAAGAGTGATTACAACCATCTCTTGTATCAACCTTCCCATACCCCTCCAGCTTCTCTCTCTCTCCCTTCTTACCAATTTCTTATGATTTGAGACAATGCTCAGTAATCAAGTAAGCTATCCTTTCAAATGCTCTGACCTCCATCACCATAGCCCTAGCTTTGCTTATGTAGCAATTGAGTTAGGGTTGCCAAGTTCTTCCTTGAGTTCCCTAGGGTAAAAGCAATGAAGTTGCCATGCTCTTAATATCTTTCTCATTTACCCCCTTCATTAGGATTAGAAATCCTCCAAATAGGTCGAATATGGATGTTTCCTTGCTTTTCTTGAGTGATTTTAGGAACAAATATCTAGATATTTATGAGTCAATTCGTTCCTTTGACCCTTAGAACTTCACTAGGATCCACTAACGTTGTTCCCGTACTAGCAACCTGAGTTAGTTGGGTCACTAATGCACACTTAGGCTTGCAGAGAAGCTTTATAAAGCAGGTTGTCAGTGCATAGCCAACGTTAGTGTGGAAACAAGGCATGTGATCTTGGTCTTTGCTTTAGCTATCATGTCTTTCCCCTCTGAGTTGATGAGGGGTCAATTTGTTGTATAACAAATACCCCCTAAAGTATGAGATCAAAGGTTGCAATGATGGTCAAACTTTACTTAACTGTAATTTTCCTTCTTCGGCAAAAAAAGAGAGAGGATTGGAGCTTCAGGTGGTACGAGAAGCCTGATACAACACATATATAAAAATACTAAAATCATGTCTTGAATCGGGCATTCTCATGCTCAATAGCTATGTCAGAGTGATTTTCTCATAAAAGAGATATGACGATGTTGGCCACCGATAAGTGTAATACGGATCCAGTATCATAATAGAATCATTCTGATGAGCTATCTCCAAAAACAATATACACAACTTGGGAGATGAAACAAGGCTAAGTGATGCAAGACTCTACCCAAGGTCTTGATTTCTACTTCACCGAACAACATAAATTAATACATGTGAATATATGTTTTGATGTCGAACATGCAAGAAATCATATGATTACTAGTCAATAATAGAGACTGTTAACAAACATGAGGAAGGCAACCAATAATGGTGATGGCCTCCAAGATGCACAGTATAATCTAATGAGTGTGAAAGATGTTTTTGTCGTCGAACACTCGCAGAATCGCTTAAACGGGAGCCAATAATGAGAACCCCTGATCAAACACAAGGAAACCTGCCATTAATGTCTGCAAGTACCAAGGCACTGAATGTGTTACTAGGTTGTCTTCTTAGATAGAGTGTTGAAGTCGATAGGAAGATACCTATTGAAAGGTAGTCAATAATGTGTCCTATATCAATCGACACGAAACGGGAAAAGGATGATTTGTTTTTTGAGGAATATTTGAGCATTGGGTGTAAACAACAAAGGGCATGATGAAAGGATATGCTTGATGGGTTGACAGAGGGAACAAAAGGTTAACCCTTGAACAATAGAAGGCACAAAAATGGTTTTAACCATGCAGCACTAGACTCATAAACACCAAAGAGTGTTAGGATACAGAGACGCAAGAACATCAGGGTATTTAGGCTAAACTCATAGGATGGTAGGATTCATATTGAGAGGTCGTCACAAGGAAGGTTTATCTAAGGGAGTATCATGTTCAAGGGAACGACTGCTGCCAAACCACGCTTTCTAATACTAAATGCAGTTGTATTGTCTACTTTCCCCATCTTATTAGTTTAGTGAGTCCATACGGGTAAACTCGTCATCTTTTCATATTTAAGATTCTGAAAAGGTCTGTGAAAAGAGCGACCCTATGCCCTATCTAATTAGTTTAATGAGTTCAGATAGGCAAACTCGTCGATCTTTTCATGTTTTGAGAGTCTAAAAAGGATCGTAAAAAGAGCGACTCTATATCTTGTCTGTGCATTTTCATGAGTCCAGACTAGACAACTCAGTGGCCTTTTCATATTTTAGAGAGTCTAAAAAGATTGTAAAGAACAACTCCATGGTGGTCCCTTTGTCATAGTTATTAACCAGGTGTGACAAAAGGTTAATAGTATACCCGGATCGGTTAGTTTTTTGTGAGTTAATCTATTGAATCTGGATAAAGAGAAACCTATGTTCAATAGATGTTGACCTCATTTTGTTACGAGTACGAGAAGATGGACTAAACTTGTTTTTCGTCGTGAATTCTTAATGAGTCACGCGATGACAAACTCACTACCTTCATCGAATTTTAATGAGTCAAATGAAGAAAACTCAAGGTATCTTTTTTAGTTTAGTGAGTGAGGAAAAAGAGGTAAAAGAACTGCTCATTCCTCCTTCATAGATTTAACGAGCCTGAAGGAGGGGAAAAACTTGGGGATTATTCGATTTTAAGAGCGGGAAATGGTCCCAAAAAAGCTAGTGCTCTAGTTGTTGCCATATATTTTTAACGAGCTTAGTGACAAAAACTCAGGATTTTTCAATTTAACAAGCGAGAAAAGTGCCCAAATGAATGCTTGGGTCATCTTTATAAATGTTTAACGAGCCTAAAGACAAAACTCGGGATTTTTATAGTTTAATGAGTGAGAAAAAAGCACCTAAAGGAATGCTCTAGTCATATTTATAAATGTTTAATGAGCCTGAAGACAAAACTCGAGATTTTTTCAGTTTAATAAGCGAGAAAAAAGTGCCTAAAAAAATGCTCTAATGGTCTTTTTCAGTTTAATGAGCTAGAAAAAGAGCGCAAAAGAGTGGATCAAAACATCACTGTATGTGTTTAACGAGCCCAACGATGACAAACTCGAGGATTTTTCAATTTTTTAGAGCAAGAAAATATCCCATAAAAGAAAAGTGCTCTTTGAGAATTGCATGCAGCTTTTACTGCTTTTCATTCTTGAAGGTACTTTCATCAAAGTGGAAAAAAGTATAAAAAGCAGTAATTCCTATCCATATGGGTTTATGCATGATAAAAAATCATGGAGAATGGACTACTTCATCTTTAATGATTTTAAAAATCATGTCTCTAAAAATAAATATAAGGAAATGTTTTGAGCTTCCATATTCACCATTTTCACTATTTTAGATTTGTGAGAGCATTTTGGAGCTAAAGAGGAGCAGATTTTCCACAGACCATTGCAGGAGATCCGCGCAACCATTCGACACGCCATCAATCCCAGGTAGAGGCTAAAACTTTGACCTACTCATTTCTTAACCTTTCTTAACAGTTTCAAGGGTGGAATTTTGCAAATATGAGGTGCCCTAAAACCCTGTTTGTGCACTAACACCCTCCAGATGGCCTATAGGGAGCATTAAACGCTCTATACGAGCTACTGGAGGGTGTTAATCCTCCCTGTGTACCACTGGGGGGAGTGTTAGAGCTAAAGGGCACAATTAAAAACCTCATGCAAGGATTCTTGAAGCTATTTTGCCCCATTTTGACTATTTTTAGGGTTATTTTGTGTACGTTCTAGGCCATAATGACTAGCCTATGGAGAGAACAGGCCCATGATAGCTAGGAATTACTAATGCAGAATGATCTAGCATGCACAATTTCATTGCACCGCTATGGTTTACTGAAGTATGCAAAGTTGGAGTTGGTGAAAGGGAAGGAGGATTTATTGAGATGGATTATCCAGCACTGGGATGAACATGAGAAAGTGTTTAGGATTGGAGATCAGGGGCTGGCTATTGACCGTGATGACATATATTTCTTGATTGGTTTGTCATGTCGTGAGGCACAGGAAAACCACATCGGTGGTAGGCCAGATCCACGATCTACCCTAGAGCTGGAGTAATCCTACTATATCTCTGAGAGCAGACTAGTCAGCAACAGAGTCTCCATGGAGAGGATAAGGTCCAAGCCTATGAAGGAAATTTTATGGTTGATTGTGCAGTTGGCGGGGTCAAAGAGTCCCCACGTTGCAACAAAGGCCCAACTATTGCTTGCAGTTGATTGTGTCCAACCATAGATGTTCAACTGGGGTGAAGCAGTGCTTCGCCAGTTGAAGGCAAAGTTAATAGCATGCAAGACTTGTACCGTACATAGTTTTGGGTATGGTACTATCATAGTTTCTTTCTTTCTTGAGAGGCTACTTGTTATGCACCCAAGGATGAGCTTAGGTCCCCTTGATCCAAGGGATCCGAGGTAAGGCCGTTGGTCATCACTCGATCCTTGCACAAGAGGAGGACCATTCCGACATTTCTTTGAGGAAGATTTCTTCCAATGGCTTCATTACCAAATTGTGATAATTGATGACTATGTTTATGAGGGCATGGACTTTACCGGTGACCCAGACTTGATGCTACCGCCTGGGACCAACTAGGGTCCTCAAGGTGAGAATGATTTTTATAGTACTTCGAGTATTTTTTGGCTTTTTAATGTTTATGTAATGTTTTTATAGGTGGAATAAGTACTGACATGAAGTTTTATGCTTAACACAGATGTGGCGCCATTACGACCTGCAGGCGAACCCCTCCATATGTGATGAGGAGGTCAACTTCTTGTTGGAGGGGCAATTCCAATAGTCTTTGCAACATTTTGAGGAACCTGGAGGGCTTGACCATGGGTGTCCCCCCTTCCTATGAGGGATATTCCCACTCATATGCAGTGGCACAAAGTCGGTGTACCTGAGTGGTTTCTTGTTCCTCTTCGGAGGATAGCTAGAGCAGTTTTAGCATTTCAGGAGCAATAGGCTATTTCTAGCAGGTGTTTTGGCGTAGCCAATGAATGTTTGTAGCTGGGCCTTTTAGCCATTTTGTACTTAAAACATCCAATTTTTGGAATATTTCGATGTAAAAGACTAGATTTTGATATATATATATATATATTGATTGGTATTTTGATGGTGTAATTTTTTTTTTTTAAATGTTTTTGTAAAATTTTTAACTCAGTAAATTTTTACTTTTCATGCATGTTTCTATAAAGAATGAGACAGATGCCAATCTAATACATATTTAGCTAATGAATCAGCAACCATATTAAATTCTCGAGGAATGTGTTCATATGTGATTATTTCAAATTGGTGTTCCAGGAGTCGTACCCTTAGATAATGACGTAACAAGGTTGGATAACGAATGTGATAACGATTTGTCAATTGCTTAACGACTAGTTGGGAGTCTGACTTGACCACTAGATTGGAGATGTCCCTTGATGACACTTCTGTGAGAAGTGAAATTACAAACATGTACTCGAAAATATTGTTGGTGGTGATACCAAGAAAGACTCCCCCGGAGAAAAATAGTTCCGACTCGGGTGTGTAGATGACCCAAGCAGTTGATGCAATCTGTTGTGTGTGACGACTGGCACCATCCGCATATCTTATGTATGCTAAGAGTAATGAAGACATCTGCACTGCGAGAAGAATGTACAAGACAAGTACTATAAATATAAAAACAATCCAATCACACTAAAAAGGGAAGGAAAACTTATAAATACATAAAATTATAAAGCACATGCCTAGTGCAATACTAGGCATAATACTTTTTCAGATAGAGCCCATTTCTGGGCTCCAAGAGCGGGACCCCTTCCCAATCCTATAGTTCATATACGCCTTTTAAGAAGAGTTTCTTAACGACATAGGGACCTAGCCATAAGGGTTGAAGTGTTCCTTCCCCCAAGAGGTAAATTTTTATATCATAGAGCAAAAAAAGTTCTCCCTCTTGGTAAGAACGAAGCTTAACCTTTTTGTCATATTGGGATTTTACCCAGCGCTTGTGAGCCTCGAGTGCCAATTCGGCATCTCGACGGGTTTCTTCCAGTTGATTAAAGTATAGCAATCGTTCTACTTTGGCAGTAATGTTGAGCAGTATTTCATCGACTATTTGCAAGGAAGGGATCTAACACTCGATGGGTAGAACTGCTTCCAAGCCGTAAGCTAGTTGAAAAGGTGTAAAGCACGTGACAATTTTTACCGAAGTTCAGTATGCCCATAGCACCGAATATAAATTACAGTGCCAATTGGTTTGATGGTTTCCTACCAACCTATGGATCATGGTTTTTAGGACGCCATTGATGACTTCCAATTGACCATTAGCTTGGGGGTAGTAGGAGGATGATTGACCCTCACTAAAACCAAATAGGGACATTAAATTATACATCGTATCATATGAATAACACTGTGGTTTCTGAATTAGCTCTGTAGGTAGGAAGGGCTTCGGCCCATTTCGTAAAATATTCCACTGCTACTATGATATAGTTGTGTCCAATAGAGGAAATAGGATTACAGCTGACGAAGTCTATCCCCCATTTAGCAAAGGGGCCAATGAATATCACTAGGTGTAGTAGGTTCGGACGAGCGCACATTTCCTTTGTGAACATTTGAGAAGGATGGCATTGCCGAATGGCCTTGACACAACCTTTGAATAAGGTCGGCCAATAATAGCTTGTGCATAAGATTTTCTATGCAATAGATATGCCAAAAAGAGGACTGCCACATGCCCCAGCATGGCAGTGATTTAAAACGTGCCCTGCCTCCTCATGAGTGAGGCAACGCCAAAGAACTGTATCCACACCACGATGATATAACGTATCGTTAATCACTGGATACTGTCGTGCTTGGTGACGAATGCGACAACGGTGTCCTGTCAATAGTTTGGGGCGGAACTGTTGGGCTTGGAGGTAGACAAGAATGTCCCCATACCAAGGGTCAGTGGTGTTGATAAGATAGATAGCCTCCTCCGGGAGAGGATAGTGGGCTATCTCGTTAAGATTGATGATGGGAATTTCTAACAAAAGTTTGGCGAAGACTAAGGAGTTCTTCGCCTTGGCAGCTGTGAAAACTAGATCAAATTGTTGGAGGATCACAATCCATTTTGAATATTTTCCTCCAATTACTTGACAAGACAAAATATGTCTCATGGGATTCTCCAACGCAATGACAGTAGTCTGTCACAATAGCATGTATTGTCGAACTCAGTTGATAGCAAACAGACTGCCAATGACAGCTTTTCCACATGTGAATATTTGAGTTTGGGCCCAGGCAGGCCTTTGGACAGAAAATAGATCACATGTTCACTCTGGTCATCATGTGTTTGAACCAGGACCATTCCAAGAGAGTATGGCAAGGATGCCAGGTATAGAAGAAAGTCGCGGCTATAGTCGAGAGCGCTAAGGAGTGGCGCTGATATAAGCACCTTTTTCGAGGCATCAAATGATCATTGAGCTTGATCATCCCACAGATATGACACTCCTTTCTTAAGTAGGTGCATGAAACCTTTCATCAATTTGGCATAATTTATGATGAATCATCATAAAAATTTTGCTTTCCCTTGGAAACGTTGGAGCTGTAGTACCGATTATGGCTCCAGAAATTGAGTAATTGCCTTTACCTTATCGAGATCAACCCTAATCCCATACTTGGAGACAATGAATCCAAGTAAGTGTCCAAACTCGACAAAGAAACGCATTTATGGGGATTCAAGTGGATGTTTTAAAACCGACACCTTAGAAATATCACTCTTAAATGGTTTAGGTGTTGCGTTTGTTACTTGGAATGGGCTGGAAGGTCATCCAAGTAAGCTTGAACGATATGCCTAATATCATGAAATGTGTAGTCCATGGCTCTTTGAAAAGTTGCTCCCGCATTCTTTAAACCAAATGGGAGTTTTCGATAGGCAAAGACACCCCATGGGCAGACGAAGGTAGTTTTATGCTGGTCTTTGGGTTTTATAGCAATCTGGTTGTAAATGAGAATCCATCCATGAATGAAAATGATTCACAATCGGCACAGTCGTCGATGATTTGGTAGATGAATGATGTCAAATAATTATCCTCATGAAACATAGTGTTCAAGTCTGATAGTCGACACATACGCGGATGGTTCCTTGTTTTTTATCGACAGGAACTAGATTGGAAACCCATTCTGTTAAAGGAACAGGATAGACGAAACCAACATGTAACAATTTTTCTACTTCATTTTTTATGGCTCACGTTTTGCGGGGATGGACCAGTAAAATTATTTAATGGACAGGTTTTGCATTGTCATAAATCTTGATCTCATGCTCAACAATAGATGGATCTATGCTGAGAATTTCCTCATAAGACCAGGAAAATACATCATGGAATTCCTTAAATAGGCAGGTGTTATAGACATATTTGGGCACTTCAACCCCAATCATATATGTCGATAAACCAACGGCTCTTTAACCCCTAAAAGTGTTGTTTCATACCCTAAAAGATCATGGTCAACTAATTATATCATTTCCCAGAAGTTCCACCTGAAAAACCACTCAAAACTAGCCAATACTGGACCATACTGACTACTCCTAGGTCAAGGTGCGATGCATACTGACTCCTACACTAGCTAGGTGTGATGCATACTGAAGAGGCCTTCTGTGGGGTGCGATGAGTGAGAATGGACAAATGTCTGAGGCAGTTTGCTAAGTGGATGCTCATGAAATCTTCTAGAAATGTCCTCTATGACACTTGCCTCTCTGAATTTGCCTAGGTATGAGTAAGAGATTCAAGAAATATCCAAGTGGAAATAAGAACTACAAGTGGAATGACAGTAATCAAAAACCCAGAGATGAATCACACCTCTGCAAACATCTATAAATGGATCCCTCATCTGAGAGATCTAGAGGCTGAAACTTTCTAATTTGTAAAGAAGTGTTGTTAGTTTGTCTTTGAGAAGGAGCATTGTATTGTTGGTTGATCTTGCTTTTCATGAGGTGAAGAGGGCTTTGATGATGGGAGGATGATGCTGGATCATATAGCTGGGTTGTAATCCTCTCTTCTACAATTAATAAAATTCTTTGAGTTTTCCTCCATATAATCATGTATTTGTGAATCTTGTTATTTGTGAATGCAATTGTATGGTCAATGTATTTTTGATTCTGCATTGTTTATGATATTATAGATTGAGATGCTTTGATGGTGTTCTGTCACTTTGTCTCTACAAGTATTCTTTAAAGCGGGTCAAGTAGGAGAGGAGTTGCAAGCTCTATCAGGGGAGAGAGAAATCAAGCAAGGAATCAAGCAGAAGATCCAGGTTGGTCCTCTTTGCTTCTCTCTTATCTGTCATACATAAAGGAAATCACAAAGTGCTTTGATTGTTTGTTTCTAAGATAACTACCCATCTTAGTGGGACTAGCAGATCGAAAAGACGCTATTTTTCCCAGAAACAAAATGGCGACTCCACTGGGGAGTGAATAGTTTGTTTGTTTGTTAGTGTTGTTTGCTTTATAGAATATAGACGGAGCCTAAAGTTAGCTAGATAGCCTTCGAACTGCTCTTGCTATGCAATTGCAACTTAGATGAATGTTGCTTTAGTGAATCTCTAGGTTGGTTTATGAACTGAACATATGATTTACAAGCATCCTAAATGCCCTTGTGGTAGCTCAATAACCTCCTAAGATCATACCCCTGTACTTTGTTTTGACTGTCCATCATAGCTCGGCTTAAATCACCGAACTTAGCTACAAATTTTAAGTAAACACCCACTCAGTTTGGCTCCCTGGCCAATCTCATTTTCTGTAACTGGAAGCCAGTATGCATCACACCTCCCGTGTGTAGTAGGTGAGATGCATCCCTGTTTCTGAGAAGCACAAGTGTGATGACTGAGTGATACTATTTCTCTCTTTGAAATTTGGTTTTTTCCTCCTTGCTTTCAACTCTTTCAGTTGTTTTGCTGCTTATGATCAGTATCTCGTTGTTGAAGTTTCCTTCCTTTACATTGTTTAGCCTCCATTGATTAGGATTAGTAAATTTTTTTATGTATTCGTCCATCATTTACAGTCCTTTGTCAAAAGTAGCTTAAATTGAACTGTCGTTTTTAATGCAAAAGTGTCGTAACTATCGTTTTGAATAAAAAAGAAGAGTGTCGTAAAGTATTCATCCTCTACATAGTTGATTGTAATTTTTCCATTGCATTTGATTTGAATTGTTAATATTTGAAGTGTCAAAAGAAGTTTTCTATTCGAAATCGAAAAGTGTTTTTTTATTCTTCCTTTCATTTTGAAAAGAAATTGCCGAAATGCCGCTTTGAAGAAAATAGTTTAGATCTGTACTTAGTTTTCCTTTATGGCATTCTAACATTAAGGAAATGAAAAAAAAATACATGCATTTGCATTTGCATTTAGGCTGTGTGCGAAAAATGATTTAGGAAGAGTGCATTTAGGGTGTTCTCTTTTCTCTCTATTGAAAGAATCATTATCTTCTTTCCTTAGTAGCCAGGATTTTCATTGCTAAAAAATAAATGACTGTTTATCATTCTAGATTGCATATTTAGGAATTTTACATCTACATCATGTGGTGAACCTTGAAAGGAAAAATTCTAAGCAAGAGCAACTCTAAAATAAATCTCAATGAACATAATGATGCTTTGGAACCTAACGCAACACATCTAGAAGTCTAGGCTAGAGACGTATTCTGGCGTCGTAAAACCTGGTAACTATCATTTTCATTGAAGGTTGGGTGATTCCTCCTCTTTGATACAACAAGTGCTAGTATGGACTTGTGCTCCCCATACTGTTGAGTATATATTGGGAGATCACAATAGGCTGATATCCTTTATCTATAGGAAGTCGTGTATGCCACCCTATGGATCGCAATGCACTGAACACAACATTCAGGAAGATTGACTGCCATACATAAGTCCTTGGTAATTTCTCTTTAATTTACCACCAAGGTGTATATTGCAGTTTTACGATTGGTTTGGTAATCCCTCTGTCTAGATTTCTAGAGTAGTCACTTTCGTTCCTTTTCGACTCCTTAAAACAAAAGGTCCATCTGAGCACTTGTCACTTCAAGCTCATTAAAAATAGAAGGCGACTAGAGTTATCATTAGCTTTTTGTTGACTCTTAAAAATTGAAAAAGCAAAGTTGGGTCAAAGCATCATTAAAATTTATTTAATTCGGAATAACATTTTCCCCTTTTTAATTTTGAGTTGATCAAGTAATCTGCAATCATGGAAGAAAGTCAATGAAAACCTCATCGTTCATGGAGACTAATGAGTCAAACATCTTTGACTCTGGAGATGAAACCATTCCAGTCAAAACGGTCTCATCTAACTGAGTCCAATTCTTCTGGTTTATTTGAAACTTGTGTTTCAACATCATCAAAGACTACAGTTACTCTGATCATTTCTGGTACATCTACCTTTACAGAAGAAACTCTGTGGTTACAAGAGGACATTAGAACTGATCCTAGTGTAATGGCAGACACTTCTATACCTGAAACAATTCCATCTAGAGCTAATCCAGAAAGTGAAGTTCACTTACCTGAACATCTGGGAGTAGAGTTCCAGAATTCAGAAGGTGTCACCCCTCCAATGTCTGTTACTGCAGAAGCTATACCTTCTTCAGATCTAGAAATATTTTACAAACACGACAGTCTACCTCTTCCACCTGGACAGATGGCTATAGAAGAGATTGTAGAGGATCTTCCATCCAGTACCCCATTTCATTTTGGAATTGGGATCCACTTATATCCTTCTACCACTGAAGTTAGTTCTTTTAATCATCCTTCATCACAATTTCCTATCGAATTGCTAGGAAATCTTTTGGATAGACTAAATATGTCTGAGCAACCATCAACATCTAGGACTGTGTCATCTGATACAACCACAACAGAACATCCTGCTACCACTCCAATGATGTTCGTTGGTATACCATCTATCCCAACTATTTATCAATCACTAGATGGAGTCCACGTAGGGACTGTTTCGACGACATAGTCTGTTCCTATTTTTTCCTTCGGGATCCTATCTCGAGTTTCTTATGTTGAAGCTCAAAAAATTGATCTTGCATACTAGTTTCAATTTGGGCAGCCCAGTCTTCAAAGACCCATCTATCCTTTGAGCACTGGATTGCCACCATATGGGGGGCAGTATGCTTTTTCATTGTTCCCTCCTAGAGAACAACCATATGAGAGCTCATAAAAAAATTCAGGTCAAACTGGAGTTACATCCAATGGTTGGGTACCAATACTGCCTCAGCAGCCAAGGGTTGTATATTCAATGCAACCAGCCCAACCTGTGTCAAATATTACCACTACACTTGCTATTGTGACTATGTCACAAGTACAAACACTGCCTGTTGTATGTCAACCTCAAGTCTCTCAGGTGGAATACAATAGCCTCTTGTCTCTATGGCCCAATCACAACCTCAGATTATTGCTTCCTTAACTAGAGTGACTTAGGATCAAACAGGTACTATTACTCCACATCTTAGTCAATCATCCAGTATTGAGCAACAACAAATGGTCCAACAACCATGGCTGGTGTAATATCAACAACTGCAATTCCAGCAAGCTTACCGAGGACCTGAGCAACAAGGCTTTGTAGATAATGGGCAACCGCATTTTCAAAATGGTTATTAACAACCATACTATAATGGTTATGCTCATCAACCAATCAAAGTTATCAGCATCAGATACATTATGTTGGTATGCAAAGACCTACTACTCATTCAATCCCATCTTATCCTAGGTATGCTTCGCCAAACCTGAATCAATAGTTGCCTTTTGTAGCAACTCTAGAATTACTAGATCTGAACCGGCTGACAAATGATCCAATTTCTTATGCCCTGTGGTGGCCAACGATTCCTCATAAAATTCCCTCTAATATTCCTAAATTCAATGGAAATCCAAGTGAAGATCCATCGAATCACATAATGACTTTTCATTTGTGGTGCTCATCTAACACCCTCAATCATTATTCGATTAGGCTTCACCTTTTTCATCGAATGCTAACTGGTCTGACAGCAAAATGGTATATTGAATTGCCTAGAGCTTCATTCGATAACTTTAGCACCCTTGCCACTACTTTTTTAACCCACTTTCATTTACCCATAAGGTACGAAACGGGAATGGAACTCCTTACCAACTTTAAACAGACAACAACCAATCAAATATCTGATCATGTTCATGAGTGGTGACATCATTGTCGAATGGTAAAGATGTATGTTCCTGATCAACTTCTAGCTGAGTGGTTTATTAAGTCATTATTACCTTCTATTACTGAAGATGTGGTGAAAGGAGGAGTTGTCACTAAAGAGCAAGTCATTGGTTGTGCGCAATATTTAGACTTGATGTATACTCAGTCTGGCATGCTCTACGACAAAATCTCTGATGCTACTAGACTATAATTTTCTGTTCCTCCCCCTCCTAAATCAAATTGGGACTCTCATGCCTGTGATGGTGTGGTTGGTACCTCAAGTACACAAACCTTAAAGGCTCCATCTAGTAAAGCCCTTGCAATATCTAGTCAAAAAGAAAATGACAAACTTCTTGCCTCGGAGGTTAATGTCGTGTCATCTAACAAGGGAAAAGAACCAAAGCAACCAAGGGGCAAGAAAAAGGGAAAAGCAAAAAGACGAAACAAGAAGATTCGACTCCTGAGAAACCTTCTAGAAACCATGTTGGGTGAAAGAAACCTAATAAGCCATGTTTCATATGTAATGAGAACCATTATACGAAAGATTGTCCACATCGAGCTAAGGCCAAGAAATTTTTAAAAACTTCAAGTACCTCAGCAGTATTGACTGATCCGTTTCCAAACCCAGAAACTAATCTGGTTGTTGTTGATCATGCTTCCCCATCCCAAGTGCTTATGTTATCCATCTCAAAATATCAAAATGATGCTTTGATATTGACAAGGAATAAAGATTATGGGAATCCACAGATGTCGAACAACAAGGCTACAGATCAACCCAGTAGTTCGACAACAACTTTTTCAGAAGTTTTGCCGCCCATCATTCCTAAATTAACTATAAAGCCGCCAAAGGGAGAAGTACATAAACTGACATTTATTCCTCATGCCCGAGTGGCATAGAATTATAATAAAGTGGAAGATCTGGCTCAATCGCCATCCGCTATGTCGACACTTGAAGTACTGCAAAATTTCCCCTCCCAAAAGCAGGCTTTGTTATCAGTAATAGGTGGGATTAACCCTACGGATTCCAATCTTGTGGCCTTTAACCATAAAGGATAAAAACATTAGTTACCAGCCAAACTCACTTTCCTTATACAAGTAAAAACCCTCAACAAAAATTTTCATCGAACAATCATTGATGAGGGGGCGTCTACCTGTAGGGTGCAATGAGCGAGAGTAGACAAATGGCAGAGACAGTTCACAAGGTGGATGATCATGGAATCTTCCAGAAACTTATCTTGTGACACTTACCTCTCTGGATTCACCCAGGGATGAGTAAGAGATCATGAATCTCCAAGTGGAACCAAGAACTATTAGAGAGAGGACACTAATCCAAAACCCAACAGCTGACTCACCCCCCTGCAAACATCTATATATGGATCCCTCATCACAGAGATCCAGAGGTTGGAATATTGTATTTTGTAAGGAAGTGTTGTTGGTTTCTTGGTGGAACATCATAGTATTGGGTGATGTAAGCTCTTCATGAGGTGAAGAAGGGATTTCATGCTAGGAGGATGACACTAGGTCAGAACAATGGGTTGTAATCCTCTTTGATATTCTTGATATTAATAAAGTTATTCACGTTTTCCTCCACATTCCTGTATGTTTGATGATATATGCATTTGTGTGGTCAACATATATCTTGTCCTATATTCTTTATGATTGTAGATCTCTGTACCTCGATAGTGTTATGCTGCTTTGACTCTACAGGTGCTCTCTGAAGCAAGGAAGGAAGCGACAAAGATCTGTCAGAAGGGAGAGGAACCAAGCAAGCAACCAAGCGCAAGACTCAGGTTGGTGTCCTTTGTTCCCCTCTTATCTACTTCTCCTAAAGCAAAGTGAAATTAGTTTTACTTTGTTTGTTTCTAAGATAGCTACCCGTCTTAGTGGGACTAGCAGCTTCGAGTGGACACTAGATTTCCCGATAACAAAATGGTGACTCTGCTGGGAAGTGAATAGCTTGTTTTCTTGTCTATATTTGTTTGTTTTATAAAATAAGAACGGAGCCTGAAGTTAAGCCAACTAGCCTTTGAACTGCATTTTCTTTGCAAGTGCAAATTAGATCAATGTTGCTTCAGTCTATCTCTAGGTTTTGTTTATAAACTGAACAATCGATTTGCAAACATCCTAATTTCCCTGGTGGTGACTCTAGTAACTTCATTAGATCAGCCCCTGTGATTTCTAATTACTGACTATCATTTGCTTGGCCTAAAACCATGAACTGAGCTGCAAACTGTGACCAAAAGCCAAGTAAAGTCTCGTCCTTGTACCATCGCACCCTCTCTTCAAAGAAATCTAGATGCATCACACCTCCCATGTGTAGTAGGTGAGATGCATCCCTGTTTCCCTGTGTTACAAGTTTGATGATCAGAAAAGGCTGATTTTGGCTTCAGATTTTGGTTTTTCTTCACTCTCTTTAGCTCTATTCAAGAGTTTTGTTGTCTTTGATCAGTATACCACTGTAGAAACCCCCTTCCAATCCATTATTGCGCCTCCATTGCACAAAGAATTGTGAATGTTTTTATGTATTGTGCGCCATTTACAGTTCTCTTTTACAAAGAAGTAGCATAATGAAATTGTCGTCTTTTGATTTGGAAGTGTCGCAAGTGTCATTTTCAGTCAAAGAAAAGAATCCTATTGTTCCTGATGGTCAATTATTCTGTTACTCTTGTATTTGATTTGAACTAGTAATTTTTCATGTGTTGAAAGCAATTTTCAATTCGAAATCGCAAAGTGTCGTCATTATCTTCCTTTTGTTTTTTGAAGAGAAATTTGTTAGTGTTGTTGCTTTGAAAAGATATTTCAAATATGTATTCAGCATTCTTTTTGTCATTCACACATTAAGAAAGCAGAAAACAAATACATGCATGTGCATTTGCATTTATACTGCTTGTTGGTTTGATTTAGGATAGTGCATCTAGTGTGCACCCTCTGCTCTATGTCAAAAGAATATCATCTCTCTTTCCTTAGTAGCCAGGATTTTCATTGCAAAAAGAAGATTAAATGATTGTTTATCATCTTAGATTGAATTTTAGGAATTATATATCTACATCATGTGGTGAACCTGAAAGGCAAATTTCTTAAGAAAGATCAACTGTAAAATAATTCTAATGAACATAAAAACGATTTGGAACCTAACGCACAACATTTAGAAGTATAGGCTAGAGATGTATTCCGGCGTCATAAATCCTGGTAACTATCGCTTTCATTGTTGGTTGGGTGATTCCTCCTCTTTGAGATGACAAGTGCCAGCACAGACTTGTGCTCCCACATACCATCGAGTATATATTGGGAGACCACAATAGGTTATATCCTCTATCCATAGGAAGCTGTGTCTAACGCCCTATCGATCGTAATGCACTGAACACAACATTCAGGAAGATTGACTGTCGTATCGTAAAAAGTATTCTAAAATTTTTCGATTGGTTTGGTAATCCCTCTATCTAGATTTCCAAAGTAGTCTCTTTCGTTCCTTTTCAGACTCCTTAAAGGAAAAGGTCCATCTGAGCACTTGTCACTTCAGACTCATTAAAAATTGAAGGCGACTAGAGTCATCTTTTGTTTTTTCTCGACCCTTAAAAATTGAAAAAGCAAGTTGTGTTGAAGCATCTAAAATTCATTTATTTCGGAATCATTTTCCCCTTTATTTTGAGTTGATCAAGTAATCTGCAATCGTGGAAGAAAGTCAATCAAAACCCCATCGCTCACGTAGACTTACGAGTCAACTGTCTTTGACTCCAGAAACGAAACTATTCCAGACAAATCGAACTCGTTTAACTCGATCAAAGTCCCCTGATTTGGTTGGAACAAGTGTTCTGACATCCTCGGAGACTTCGGTTACTCCAAACATTTCTGGTATCCCTGCCTCTATAGAAGAATTTCTGCAGCCACAAGAGGACATTATAACTGATCCTAGTGTGATGGTAAACACTTCTATTCCTAAACCGGCCCATCTACAGCTGATTCGGAAGGTTTTATCCCCCAAACATCTGCCGCTACAGAATCTATACCTTCTTTGGCACTAAAAGTATTTTACAGACCTGACGGTCTACCTCTTCCACCTGGATTGATTGCCATAGAAGAGACTGTGTAGGATCCTCCATCTAGCACTCCATCGAATTTTGGAGCTGGGATCACCCTATATCCTTCTTCATCATAAATTAGTCTCCCATCATCGAAAGTTCCTGTAGAATCGCTAGGAAATATTTTGATAGACTAGATATGTCGGAACAACCGTCGACATCTAGGATTGTGTCATCTAATGAAGCAGTGACAGAACCTCCCGCTGCTATTCTGACAATGTTCGCCGGTGTACCATCTGTCCCAACTAGCTCTGAATCGCTAGATGGAATCCATCTAGGGTCTATTTCGATAGTATGGTATGTTCCCGTTTGTACGTTTGGAATAATATCTGGAATCTCTTATGTTGACTCTCAGTGAGGTTATCCTTCACGACAGTATCAATTTGGGCAATCTGGTCCCCAAAGGCAAATCATTCCTTTGAGCACTAGATTAACACTGTATGGGTGCAGTATACACTTTCATTATCCCCTCCGAGAGAACAACCATATGAGAGTTCACAACAGAATTCAGGTTATGCTGGAATTACATCCAACGACTAGGTGCCAATACTGCCTCAATAACCAAGAGTTGTATACTCAATGCAACAAAGTTTACCCGTGGCAAATATCCCCACTACGCCGGCTATTATGACGGTGTCACAAGTACAAGTGTTTCCTGTTGTATGCCAACCTCAGTTTCTCAAGTCATAATACAACAACCTCTTGTCCCTATGACACAACCGTAATCACCGACTAGTGGAATGACCCAGGTTCAAATAGGGACCATTACTCCTCATCTTGGTCAAACAATTAGTACTGGAAAACAACACATGGCTTCACAACCATGGATGCTACAATACCAACAACCATAATTCCAACAAGCTTACCGTGGATCTGAGCAACAAATCTTTTCGAGTAATGGGCAGCCGTATATTCAAAATGGTCATCAATCATATCAAAATGGTTATGCCCATCTGTTGGCATTATGGCACAGGTCTGGAGCTATGGCACAGGTGTTGTCCTTGATGGCAACTATATTTGGTAACAAATCTCAGTTCAGGCACTCAGAAAGAAGAAAAAGACATATACGCAGGTTCATCTAGACAAAGATGTGTATGCACGCGGGTTGTACATTACAAAAGCGCGTATGTGTTGGGGATCATACTCTTGGTCCATGATAGTTAGCCCTTGGGATTTGAACCTATGCTTTGGACCTTGGTGACTCATCAGATGTGTTGATCCCTTGTTTTGTGTTCATGGTATTGAAATGTTATGGTTTTGGACCATGGTATTGTGGAAGGCCTAAGGCTCTAAAAGAGGAAGGAGATCTTGTGACAAATGATCATCTGAATTATTATTGAATATCTGATAAAGTGCTAGAGCTGGTATATTGGTAATTGGGTTATGATGCAGATCTAGATCTGAATGAAGGAGGAACCTTAGTGCAAAAAGAAGGATAATTTCTATTCATGGGTCATAATCTTTAAGCTTGAATGATAGTATCTTAGTATGATTTTGATCTGCTAGATGTGCCGCTTGCTTGATCTACAAGTCTGAAAATTTGGGTTAATTAATGATTGAATATCTGAAAGAGTGAATTATCCTTTATAGATCTGTACGCAGGTTCAGTAAAGCGAAGGTGCGTATACACGCAAGTTGTGTGAAGTAAAGGAGCGTATACGTAGGTTGTTCCATACGCAGAAGCGTATGCACACTAGTTTCAGGCCATTGAAATAGCGTATTTACTCCAAGTTGTGATCTAGCTGCCTATGTCTATTGCTGTTGTGTTCTGCGTTCTGTTTTCTGGTATGTGGCTTCTAGTAATGTGTTTTGGGTACAGCTGTAAGAGACGTATCTAATTGATTCAGTTCTAATTCGTGAAAAGGAGATTGGTTGATGGAGAAATTCTTGATGATTGATTGATGTTCATGGATCCAGTCTGAAAATTTATGAAATGTCGTCCCTGGAAGAAAGAGAAGGTTGTAGCCTTCGGTAGGCTAGCACCTACGTACTAGTATCTTGGCTAGTACAAGAGAAAAAGGGGGTTGTAGCTCCCTTCCAGGAGAAGCTGGAGAACGAGAGAGAGTTGTAGCTCTCTGCAGGTTGCATCCTGCGTACTGGTAAAGGACTACACTAGTACATTGTAAAAGAAGTTTCTAATTAAAGAAAGATAGAGACGAATTGCAGCAGGTGGTTTTCAGCCACATTGGGTTTCCACCTTATATCTTGTGTTCTTGTGTGTGATTGTCTTTCTGCTCTGTTTTACTGTCTTTGGTTACTGGTTATTTGATTCTGCATCACAGATTAACAATCATCATCAAAAAGATAAAGTAAATTAAAGTTTTCTTTGTATACATGGGTTTCCTTCTGCATAATTGCGTATATACGCGGGTTTAACTAACTGAAGTAGTGTATACAATTTGTTTTTGAAAAAGGAATATTTGACTTGATAATACTGATTCACCCCCCCCTCTCAGTATTGTTTCCAACACCATCAACCTTTCCAAAGTTATCAACATCAAATGCATTATGTTGGTATGCAAAGACCAACTGCTCAGGCGATCCTGTCTTATACTGGGTATGCTTCACCGAACCTCAACCAATAGTTCCCCTTCGTGGCAACTTTAGAGTTACCAAATCCAAATCGGCTAACAAACGATCCAATTTCTTACGCCCCTTGGTGGCTGGCGATCCCGCATAAACTTTTGTCAGATATTCCTAAATTTAATGGAAATCCGAATGAAGACCCGTCGAATCATGTGATGACATTTCATGTGTGTGTTCATCCAACACTCTCAACGATGATTTGATAAGACTTCACCTTTTTCAAAGAATGTTAACTGGTCCAGTAGAAAAATGGTATATCGAATTGCCTAGAGCTTCATTCGATAACTTCAGAACCCTAGCCACAACCTTTTTAACCCATTTTCAGTTACCCATCAGGTACGAAACGGGAACAGAGATTCTTACCAATTTCAAACAAACGACGGCCACTCACATATCCAATCATATTCATGAGTGTTGACGTCGACATAGAATGGTGAAAACATATGTTCCTAATCAGATGTTAGCTGAATGGTTTATCAAGTCATTGTTACCTTCTATTACAAAAGATTTGGCAAAGGGGGGAGTCATCACTGAAGAGAAAGTCATTGCTCGTGTGCAATATCTAGTCTTGATCTATATTCAGTCTGGCATGCTCTACGATAAAATACCTGATGCTCCTAGACTAGAATTTTCTGTTCCTCCACCTCCTAAATCGAACAAAGACTCTCATGCCAGTGATGGCGTGATAGGTATGACTAGCACGAAAACCGTAAAGGTTGCATCGAAGAAAGCCCATACAGTTTCTAGTTAGAATGCAAATGACGAACTTCTCACCTCAGAGTTAAATGCCGTGTCAACTGATAAAGACAAAGAACCAAAGCAACCAGGAGGAAAGAAGAAAAAGAAAGGGAAAGAGAAGAAATAGGAGGATTCGTCTCCTGAAAAATCTTTTGCGAACTCTTCTGGGCAAAGGAAACCTCCTTTGGGGTGTCAGATATGCGATGAGGATCATCGGACAAGACATTGTCCATATAAAGTTGAGATTAAGAAATTCTTTAAGAATTCAAAGACTTCAGCGGTACTGACTAATCCGTTTCCAAACCTAGAAACCAATCTGGTTGCTAGTGGCAATGCTCCCCAATCCCAAGTGCTTATGCTGTCCATTTCGAAACAACAAAATGATGCTTTCATATCGACAAGGAATAAATATTACGGGAATGCACAACTGTCAAATGACAAGGATAATGATCAACCTAGTAGTTCGACAACAACTTCAACCGAATTTGTGCCACCCATCATTCCTGAGCTAACGATAAAGCCGCCAAAGGGAGTAGTACACAAATCGACATTTAATCCTCTTGCCAGAGTAGCACAACATTATAATGGAGTGGAGGATCTGGCCCAATCGCCGTCCGCTGTGTCGACACTTGAGGTACTGCAAAATTTCCCCTCCCAAAAGAAGGCTTTATTATCAACAATAGATGGGATTGACCCAACGGATTCCAATCTTATGGCCTTTAATCATAAAGGATATGAACCTCAGTTACCAGCTTAACTCGCTTTCCTCATTCAAGTGAAAGCCCTCAACAAAACTATTCATCGAACAATTATTGATGAGGGGGCATCTACATGTATTATGTCAATGAGTTTCTAGAAGAATTTAGGCTCTCCACCCTTGTTACGGTCGTCAACGACATTAAAAGCATTTGATGGATGAACATACACTCCATATGGGATTTTAAGTAACTTGCAAGTCGAACTGGGGGGAAAAACAGTAGAAATTGATGTTGAAGTTATCGATGGAAATCTCGATTACAACATCCTATTGGGAAGGCCTTGGATTTATGTTACGGCTGCTGTTGTGTCTACCTACTTTACAAATATTGCATTTCCTTTTCAAGGAGGGATTATGATCTTTGACCAACAAACCTTTCTCCCCAACAGTTCACAAGTTACGGGAAGCATTCTGATGATCCACGGAAGCTCTCAATCGTTTCAAAATATCGGAGTAGGCCTGCTAAAAGACCCTACGTTGATGGGTAATTTTGCCCTACCGCCTCCAAACAATCTGGAGGAAGTAGCCACAATGGGAACCTGCAATATGATATCTGCTATATCTAAAAGATTCAGAAGATTCCCAGACATTTTGTCAGCATGGATCATCGCAATTTTAGAAATATTATAGCAATAAATTTTCTTGGCATGGGGGGCAAAGCCAAATCAACGCTCATCGAGTGTTTGGATAGATAGGTCTAAGGAATATAGCACCTCTTTAGATCCTTGGTCACATGTAGATTCTACAGATGAAGGAATCATTCAGTTAATTATGATAGGAGAGGCACCAAGGGAAGATCACCACCACCATTCCCATATTTCGGATTACCATGAAGATTATTCCAGCAACCTTAATCATCCTTTAGTTTTTTACTTTCTACCAAATATTTTAAATACGGTGGATTTTGAGGACGGTTCTTATCTCATGTCAACCTTGTTAAAAAATTGAAAGAAGGAGTAATGAGGATAGTTCTTTTACTGTGTCAACCTCATTAAAAAATTAAACAAATCCCTTTCCAAATCGAATCTTTGATTATAATCTCGTAAAATCCAAGTCAAGTCTTTCAAAGATCTCGAAGGTAAACCTTCATTCCAACCACTGTGTTGAATGCAATGAAGCTTGGAGGGAATGCACCTCAATTTGCGTTATTATGCTGGGGGCATGCAACGTATCACTAGCAATGTTACCACAGGGTTCAAGCTCGTTAAAAAATAAACCCACCACGTGCAGATTTTATGTGAAGTTCAAGCTCATTAAAAATTAAACCTAAGCGATGAGCAAATGTTTCCCCTAGAGTTTAATCTCATTAAAAAATGAACCAATCTTCGGTAAATAACCATTGTGAATGAATTATCATCAGCTTTTGAGCCTTGGTTGTGTTCTCATCATCACCGCCACTCTATTTTAGCCGATCATACACCTCCATTTGATTGTTTACCCTTTTTGAGGAACATCTGCGACAAGTGATCTTGTTAGCCATCCTTGTGACACTGCAGTGATTGGAAAATTCCAAACCTTAACTCATTCCTCAAAAAACGAGTATTCTTTAAGCTCTTTTCATCTGACTCATAAAATATGAAAAGATTGCCGAGCAATTGGCCTCTCCAGCTTGTTAAAGCTATCGGAAGTGCTATCCCTCCTCTAGATTTTAATATTTTTGGACCTGAGGGATTATTACACAAAACGATCGAGTGCTTATTTTGTTCGGCTCGTTAAAACTATCGAAAATTCATCCATTTCGTATGATTTTATAATTTTTCAAACTTAAGGGATTATATGACAAAAAAGGATTATTGGAGTTTCCTTTCCGTCCCTTTTCAGACTCTCTAAATTGAAAAAGGACCGAGTTATCTTTGTCGTTAAACTCGTTAAAACCAATAGCGACAAACTTGTCCATGCAGGAAAGAATGCGTTTCACTATCGCTAGACTTGTTAAAAAATAATGATGGGTTTGCCCGAAGGGAGAATTATAAAACAAGCATATGTTATCCTCCTCAAGCTTGATAAAAGTAAAGAGGTATTGGTCAGTAGTGACTGGGGAAAAATTGGGAAGAAAACTTGAAGAAACTTTGTTGGTAGCAAGTCGCTCTTGAACATGACACTTTCACTCCATGTCTGAGTCAGGTTGGGTTATTCCATTCACCAGTCATATTACCATTGGTCCATCACACCATCCATCTTTGGGGTTAACGCTACCAATCAATTTTAGTGTCACTGATATGTTCAAGAGAAGTCACTTATAGAATTCATCTGTGTCTCATCTGTTGCAATACATTCACGCTCCATTCTTTCATGACCGCCACCCTAAACCTTTTGTCATCAGATCGTTTTCACCTCCACAAAATCATTTGCTCCATTCCATGTCGTAGATGTGGGATTCATTAAGGCCCTCCTACGATGGGTCACTTCTTGTCGACATCAGCTCATTATCCAAGAAGTCAACCCAGGAACAAACTTTTTAGTACTTTGAAGCATGCATGCCTCAATGGCAAGTTTCTCACTTCCGGCAACAGGTTTACATCAATGGCCTCCAACCGAAAGATTTTACGTGGTGTTCGATGCCAAGTACCTTTTTCACACCATGTGAATTGTATTGTCCTACCTTGAGGGTCATCATAATTATCGGTGATTCCTCTTGCGTCTATTAACAATTTACATCGTTGGATGGTAATCAGGTGATGTCTTTCGATGTTCAACTCCAAAACATCTTTCACATTGATCAATTTGTACTTTGAGTGAAGATTGAACGAATTTGAAGACCTCGGATATAGTTTCATCCATCTGGGTTGTGATATATTTAGGAAAGTAAATACATCAAATGTACATGATTGTCGAATAGATGATCATCCAAATCAAAGGATGATGACTCTATCTGAATCATCAGTCTGCCACATAGACGGTTGTCTGTCCTATGTACATGAAAATGAATTTATAAAGGTGAGCATTGGGATTCCCACCTTAGCTAGATCATGAAAATATTATGAAGATAATGTATTGTATTGTATCTTATTACAAGTCACCTTCCAGTTCAAAAAACCTCAGATCCTCATGATAAAGAATTTCACCCGACATAAAAAGATTAACGACCTCATGCTTTAGGGGGCAATTGTTATAGACATTTTTGGGCACTGCAACCCCAATCATATATGTCCATAAACCAAGGGCTTATAAGTCCCTAAAATATTTGCTTCACAACTTAAAGGAGCAAGGTCAGTTGATTACATCATCTCCAAGAAGTTATCCATGGAAAACTACTCAGAAATAGTCAAAACTGGACCATACAGGCTGCCCAGTGCTAAGGGTGCGATGCATCTCACTTTCTCAGTGCAAAAGGTGCGATGCATACTGGATATCCCTTCTGTAGGGTGTGATGAGTGAAAGTAGACAAATGGCAGAGACAGTTTGCAAGGTGGATAATCATGGAATCTTCCAGAAACTTCTCTTGTGACACTTGCCTCTCTGGATTTGCTCAGGGATGAGTAAGAGATCATGAATCTCCAAGTGGAACCAAGAACCATCAGAGAGAGGACCCTACTCAAAAACCCAACAATTGACTCACCCCCCTGCAAACATCTATATATGGGTCCCTCATCACAGAGATCCAAAGGCTAGAATCTTGTATTTTGTAAGCATGTGTTGTTGGTTTCTTGGTGGAACATCATAGTGTTGGGTGATGTAAGCTTTTCATGAGGTGAAGAAGGGCTTTCATGCTGGGAGGATGATGCTGGGTTAGAATGGGTTGTAATCCTCTTTGCTGTTCTTGATATTAATAAAGCTATTCAAGTTTTCCTCCACATTCTTGTATGTTTGATGATATATGCATTTTTGTGGTCAATATATATCTGGTCCTATATTGTTTATGATTGTAGATCTCTATACATCGATAGTGTTATGCTGCTTTGACTCTACAGGTGCTCTCTAAAGTGAGGAAGGAAGTGACAAAGATATGTCAGAAGGGAGAGGAACCAAGCAAGGAACCAAGTGCAAGACTAAGGTTGGTGTCCTATGTTCCCCTCTTATCTGCTTCTCATAAAGGAAAGCAAAAGTAGTTTTACTTTGTTTGTTTCTAAGATAGCTACATGTCTTAGTGGGACTAGCAACTCCGAGTGGACACTATATTTCGCGATAATAGTTGTGTCAACATATTTTAGAAATATTGCATTTCCCTTCCAAGGTGAAATTACAATCATTGACCAACTAACCCTTTTCCCCAACAGTTCACAAGCTACTGGAAGCATTCCAATGATCCATGGAAGCTCTCAATTGCTTCAAAATGTCGAAGTAGGTCTCCTAAAAGACCCCACCTTAATGGGTACTTTTGTCGTCCCGCCTCCAAGTAATCTGGAGGAAGTGGCCATAGTGGAAACCTGTCATATGATATCTTATACATCATCAAAGATTAAGAAGAACTCTGACCATTTTGATAGTGTGGATCATCGCGAGGTGTTTCCCCCAAGCCCCAAAGAAATTTTGTAGCAATCAATTTTCTGGGCCTAGGCGGCAAACCCAAATCAACACTCATCGATTATTTTGATAGACAAGTCTCTAGACCATGGCACCTCTTCCAATCCTTGGTATCATATACATTCTACAGACGAAGGAATCATTCAGTAGATGATGATAGGAGAGGCACCATGGGAAGATTACCACCATCATTCCCACCTTTAATATAACAATGAAGACTATTCTAGCAACCTTAATCATCCTTCAGTTTTTTATTTTCTATGAAACACTATAAATACGGTGGATTCCGAGTGAAATCTGTCCAATATTGAAGAGACTATCACCATTAATATCTCGACCAAACCTAATGTTGTAGAGAATATTAATGTTGGAAAATCTTGTTCTACTTCAGAACTGGAAATATATTGCGCTCTCCTTCATGAATTTAGAGATGTCTGTGCATGGTCATATGAATAAATGTCAGGCATTGACTCGAGCACCATTGAACATGAAATCAAGATGTATCCAAATGTCAAACTAGTATGACAATGGTTTCGACCAGTTCATCTGAAGAAAGCTGCTTCCATTAAAGCAGAAGTTGAAAAAATTTTACATACTAGTTTCATTTACCCTGTTCCTCTAACTGATTGGGTCTCAAATATTGTTCCTGTGATGAAAAAGAAAGGAACAATTAGAGTGTGCATTGATTATAGCGATGTAAATCAAGATTTTCCAAAAGACAATTACCCTACACCCTTCATCGATCAGGTAATTGATGACTGTGTCAGATGCAAAATCTTTTCATTTATGGATGGATTTTTTTGATACAATCAAACCAATATCCGCTCACAGGACCAGTCAAAGACTACATTTATATGTCCATGAGGCACATTCGCATATTGTAAACTACCTTTCAGTTTGAAGAATGTAGGGGCAACTTTTTAGAGGGCAATGAACTATGCCTTCCATGACATCAAGCACATCATTCAACCGTATCTCGATGATCTACTGACTCATTCACGAAAGTGGACTAATCATCTGCAGCATTTGAGAGCTATATTTCTACGTTGCCGACACTACAAGATACGACTCAATCCACACAAGTGTGTGTTTTGTGTTGGTTTTGGTAGATTACATGGTTTCATAGTTTCTAAGGACGAAATTCGACTCGACCCATGTAAGGTTCAAGCAATTACTGACATGCCTCCACCTTCAAATTTTCTTTAGATTCAGAAACTCCAAGGGAAAGCAAAATTTCTAAGGAGGTCCATTCCAAATTACGCTGAACTTGCTTAAGGTTATATGCATCTTTTGAAAAAAGAAGTATCCTTCAACTGGGATCAGGTTGCGTAAGCTTCCTTTGATGCTTTAAAGGATTCCCTAGTAAAAGCATCATTAATTTATGCTCCTCACTATCAAAAAGACTTTATCTTGTATCTCGTCGTTACAGATACAACCATCGCAATAGTTTTAGTACAAGAAGACAATGGAATAGAACATCTGGTATATTATTTAAGTTGAAACTTAAGTGATACGGAAAGCAAGTACTCCTATGTTGAAAAGCTGGCTCTAGCAGCTGTTCAAGTAGTACAGAGATTTTGACATTATATACTCTTTCGCAAAACTACTATTCTGTTAGATTGCAACACTATGACCTACAATATGTCGCGTCAATTTCTAGGGGTCAAATATTCCAAATGGATAGCCATTTTGCAAGAGCTTGATCTATAATTCACCAAATCCAATCAAAGAAATCTCTAGTCTTCGCGGAGTTACTTTGTGATCTCCCATCGTCATCCAACGATTCAACATCTAAAGCATCAATTGTGGATGAAACTACATTTCTGATATCATCAAGTGATCTGTGGTATGGAGATATACTGATATATCTCCAACCCCAAACCTTTAAGCCTAACACCTCTCACTCTGAACAGCAGTGTACTCAATATGAAGCCAAAGACTACATGATCGTCGGTGATACACTTTACCGTCGTGATGTCGATACAGTTCTACGAAGGTGCCTCATGCATGAGGAGGCTGCAAAAGTCCTGAATGATTGTCATTTAGGTGCGTGTGGGGGGCATCAATCTGGTTACGCTACGACACAAAATATCTTACAAGCTAGTTACTTCTGGCCCACTATATTCAAATATTGCATAATTGGGGTCAAAAGTTGCCATGCTTGTTAGATTTTCGACCACAAAACCAGATTACCACCTGCACCACTACATCCAGTAGTTGTTTTTGGGCCATTCGCTAAATGGGGCATAGATTTCATGACATGTAACCCCACCTCAGGCGAGGGGCATGGGTATATCATAGTCGCGGTCGACTATTTTACGAAATGGGTCGAGGTGATGCCTATATTAAACAACAGTGGCAAAACAACTGCTCTTTCCTTTTTCAATCATGTAGTCTCTAGATTTGGTGTTCCACAGGCTATAGTCACAGATCATGGATCATATTTTTGCAATCACATGATGGTTTAATTGACTGCCAAATTAAGACTGTCCCACGATAGTTCTACTCCATATTATCCACAAGCTAATGGACAGGTTGAGGCAATCAACAAAGTCATGAAGTACATGCTGCAAAGGATTATTGGAATCCAAAAACAGAATTGGCACTTAATCCTGTACTCAACTCTATGGGCATATAGGAGATTGGTGAGAAATGTGACCAGATTTACACCCTTTCTGTTGGTGTATGGTGTGGAAGTTGTCTTACCGATTCAGTGTGAAATTTCATCTCTCAAGCTCGCAATCAATCTACTTCCCGAAACTTCAGAGGAATAGGCTCGCTTCTTGGAACTAATCCACTTGGATGAAAACCGTCATCACACCACATTGGCTAACGAAGCACATAAAAAACGTGTCAAAGCGTAATTTGACAAAAATGTCAAGCCTCACATCTTCTCAAAAGGTGACCTGGTCTTGTTGTACGATCAAGACTTTGACAAATTAGGAGCAGGTAAGTTTGAACCATTATGGAAGGGCCCCTACATTATTAAACGAGTATTGGCAAAAGGAGCCTACGAACTGGTAGATTATGATGGGATTTCAATGTCGCATCCCTGAAACCGGTTGTACCTTAAGTGTTACTATGCTTGATTAAGTGTAGTAATCTCTTAGTAAATATGTTTTTGTTACATTTTTGTTTTCGTTAAGAGTTTTCGTTTTGGTTAGCTAATCCACTTTGAATTTGTTGTAGATGTCATATTGTTTGGAAACATTCATTGGGTATGCTGATGGAGGTAGTCGCAGTGCATGGAATCTATCTTCTACAGCGTGGGCCATTTTTGCTCCAAGCGATGAGTTGGTGAGTTTCAGGGGATATGTATTGGTCGATCAACAAACAACATCATTGAGTACAACGCGTTGATGGAGTTTCCCTCTGATGCCATTTCACATGGCATACACCGACTTATTGTCAAGCTAGATTCACAACTCGTCATTCTACAACTTATTGGCATCTATTCCATTTGGAACCTAGCTATCTATCGTATGTTCCTAAGAGTCAGGATTTTTGAAAGGCAATTTGATTCCATTCAATATCAACACATTTCTAGAAACTTAAACACATTAACTGATTCATTATCAAATTATGTGTTAGATATACATTTGCAGCATTTGTAAATAAAATCATTTCACATTAACATTTGCATCAAGATCACATAACTTAACCAAATGGAACTCCAAAAATCAAAAATATATAACTATTTATAGTTTATATAAAATGTTTTGTGTCCAAGACAAAATTGGTCATATGACCAAGAAACTCAAAAATGAACACAGAAGAGCACCCTAGACTAATGGCGCTGGTGATAACATGTCACCGCCTGTCCAATCATACGCAGGAACCTAGTCCATCGACTCGACACACCAGTAGTATGGCGTTGTAACCTCAAGGGTAACTCGTCAGTCCTCACATCCTGAATACCAAGAGTAAGGCCCTCGATCTGATCTTGTAGCACTGCCAGGGTCTCTGATATGTCCAAATGTCAAAGGAAGGTCCTCCCTACAACCTCTCCTACTCTAACGTCCGCCGGCGCTCGTGGGCATACCGTTGGTCACATTGGCCCAATATCTGCACACACATATGAGTTCGATTAGCCTTGAAAACATTTAAAAACACAAAAATATTATATAACTAATAAAAAAAGATATGGTAAAATCATTTTATCCATAACACTCCACTACTCGCCAGCCGGTAACACCAAATCCGAGTCGCCTTGAAAATCCATCCCAACATATGGATACTTTGGAAAGACCATCTCCTGACGATCGAACCACTCAAAGAAGGCATCAGAGAAAGAAATATGTGACTGGCCAGCATGTATGGCCATGAGATCAGCCCATCCTACATCTATGGTTCCCTCGGTGCTGGCAATCATAGTGAAATGTACTATGGCTAGATCAGTGGAATCCTCTCCAAGGCGAAGGTAGTCAAAATGGAACCATAGCCAAAGTTCTTGGATCTTCCATTATTTACCTTGGAGAGTTGCTCTTTTATGACCGGAAGTACTTCCTCACACTAGTTGAATACCTTTGGTTCCAGGCATTCCAGGGCGTACTGCATATAAGATCTGTTGGCCAAATGAAGAGTTGGGCTACCAACCAATCTAGCAAAGGTGAATAAAATGGTCCTTAAGGGCTGATTAGTGACATCTTGGATATTGATTTTGCCATCCCTGCTGGAATGAGATCCATCTCTACAAAACTGGTGAATATAATCCCTCACAAATTCACCCCCATAGGTAGATCCTGATAGTGAGAGAGGGGCACCATGCCTCGATAAGCCCGTCAAAAAGTAGATATCCTCGACTGTCAATGGAATGGATTTGCCTCTAATATGGAATACCTGGTTGATCAGATCCCATGCATCGAGAAAATATTGCAACAAACTAATTTTTTTCCTCATGCTGCATATGCAAAAGAATTTTAGCAAGCCACAATTTCGCAGTGCAGTAACAGCACCCTGAACATGTAAGGCAAGCATGTCCTCTTCTTCATGCTCATGCTCATGCCATGTGATGACCATCTTGATTTGATAAATCTATGAAACACAAACAAAAGATGAATGAGGATCCATTTTGAGAAAAAACAGGAAATATTTACATGAAGAATCACTGTGAAAATTTTCTCTTCTATGCCCATCGCACCCTGCCTGTGCATAGGGTGAGATGCATATTAACTGGCCAGTGTCTAGCTCAATATGCATCGGACTTTTTGATGCAGGCCAGGTGCGATGGAGGGAGACAAAGTTCTTCAAACCCCAAGTGTAATGCCCTGCGGTCATCGGGCGACCGGGTGTGCGTACCTACCTCCGCGAAAATCGACTAAGTCATAAAAGTGCGATGGTAACCAAAGGCGCAACATGTTATGGGGGCGTATTGGTGAACCATCAGTTATATGGCGAGTTGGGCATGGTAAACAAAGGGCAGGCTGACTTATAAGGAGGGCGTTGCACATTGTTTGAGCACGTTGGCTTCGACACTTTGCTGGGTCGGCCAAGGGTGAGGTCGCCACACCATGGAAGCATATAAACTTGTGAAAAGTTGGTCATTCGAACCAATGATCATCAAAAACATCCATCGCTCAATTGGAAGGTGCGAAGTCGCATTAAGCCGCAGCTTGAAGGTGCGTTGGTGATGCGCTTGCCGAGTCGAGCAAGGTGACATGGGCACTTTGTGTAGGTGGTTGGAGGTGCGGATGGAGGGCGTAGTGAGGCGCCTGCCCACCGGTTTTGAGTTCGGTTGTGAACACAAGTCGTTTGTGGGTCGTGCGGGTATGCACGAGCATGCCCGCCCATTCGGGAAAAGTCTTGTATATTGTATATTTTATTGTTGGGTAAGGTGAGGTGTGACCGTCGTGCGCTCTTGCACGGGCGGGCACCCGATCTTGGTTATGAACGCCGGTGGAGCTTTTCTCCCTGCCAATGTACAAACTCTCTCTTATATAATAAAAAGATTATCTTGCATATGCTTTTACTCTTGTTGTTGTTCTATCATGCTATTTTATAATGGTTTTTCACATTATGAAGTTATTCATGGTTATAATGAATGTTAAAAGGTGTAGTTCGTAACGTAAGACAATAATGGAAAATGTTGGTTACTTAGGCGGTGCCACACCTGGCCAATTTAACGCAAAAATAATTGTGGGCGTGACAGGTGGTATCAGAGCAGGTTCACAGGTGTTGAAGCTGTTGTTTGATGATGAACGCAGTGGACAAACAAATATGCAGGGAAAAGTTATGGAGAAATCATGGATGAACAGTCTAGGTTTCGTGGACTTGATGGTCTGTGGCAAGACCATCCAAGCTCTAGTGGACACAGGGGCCACTCATAACTTCATGATGACACGATTGGCAAAAGAGGTCAGACTGATGATCTTCCCATAGAATATGGAGGTCAAGGCAGTGAAATCTAGAGCTAAGATGGCAGGTTTGGCACACGAAGTGCCGATGCAGATAAAAGACTAGAAGGGTCAGTTGGGCTTGACAGTGGTGGAGATGAACGACTTTGACATGATACTCGGATAGGATTTCTTGAAGGGAAATAGGGCTATTGTTGTCCCCTTCTGTGATGAGGTGGTGCTTGTTGGACAGTCACAAACTTGGACTTTGCCCACTCATAGGAAAAGGAGGGAAGTCAAGGTGCGGCATGTTTCTACACTGAGTTTGGAGAAGGCTGTGAAGGAGTCAGATATGGAGACATATGCGGTCATGTTCAAGGGAGTCGAAGGTGATGGAGTGGGGACGCCTATTCTAGCTGAGATTTCTTAAGTGCTGACCAAGTATGTGGATTTGATGCCTGATGAGCTGTCGAAGAAACTTCCACCAAGGTGTGCATTGGACCATAACATTGAGCTTGAACCAGGGAAGCAACCCCCGGCTAAAGCACCTTATTGTTTATCAGGGCCTGAGTTGGATGACTTGAAACGACAGCTAAAGGAGTTAGCTGATGCAGGTTTCATTAGACATTCAAGGTCCCCTTATGGAGCTCCGGTATTGTTCCAGTGGAAGAAGGATTCGAATGAGCTACGAATGTGTTGTGATTATCGTGCATTGAACAAGCAGACGATAAGGAACAAGTATCCTTTTCCATTGGCTGCTGATTGCTTTAACAAGCTTGCGAAAGCCTGAGGGTTTTCCAAGCTGGACTTGAGGCATGGGTATTATCAGGTGTGGATAGCTGAAGGAGACGAGAAGAAGACCCCGATAGTAACAAGGTATGGTAGCTTTGACTTCCTTGTTATGCCATTCGGGCTCTGCAATGCTCCTGCTACGTTTTGCACTTTGATGAATGATGTTCTACGACCATACTTGGATTCGTTCGTAGTAGTGTACTTGGATGATATAGTGGTGTATAGTGACAACATGGAGGATCATAAGAAGCACTTGGCGATGGTGTTCAAGGCACTGAGGGCAAATCAGTTGTTCTTGAAGAAGTCTAAGTGTGTGTTCGCTCAGACCGAGATTCCGTTGCTTGGGCATATCGTTGGTCAAGGGTACATACGGATGGAGCCGAGCAGAGTGAAGGCGATCGAGGACTGGGTTGAACCAAAGAATGTCCATGAGATGAGGGTGTTCTTGGGCATGACCAACTACCAACGGAAGTTTGTAGAAGGGTACTCCAAGGTGACATCGACACTGATAGACTTATTGAAGAAAGACAAGAGGTGGTGTTGGGCAGATAAATGTCGAAAGGCATTTGATGACTTGAAGAGGAGGATGGTTACAACACCGATACTGAAGTTGCCTGACTTCAGGAGACCGTTTGAAGTACACACTGATGCTTCAGATTTTTCCAAAGGATGGGTTCTTATGCAAGATGGGCATCCAGTGGCATATGAGAGTCGGAAGTTGTAGGATAGAGAACGAAGGTATCCAGTTCATGAGAAGGAGATGACTCTGATCATTCACTGTCTTCATGTGTGGAGGCATTATCTGATTGGGAAACCGTTTGTTGTCAAGACTGACAACGTTGCAGCAAGTTATTTTGCATCACAACCAAAGCTTTCTACGAAGCAAGCTCGTTGGCAGGATTTCTTGGCAGAATTTGACATGTCTATTGAGTATATACTGGGTAGACAGAATGTGCTAGCAGATGCCCTTAGTAGGAAGGGACAACTTGCAGCATTGGAGGGTGAAGACCGGGCAGCGAGGAGTAGAAGTCGGGTTCATCTGTCAGAAGAGATGCAGAATAAACTCAAGGAAAGTGTTGAAACCGACACTTTGGTGAAGAATATAGTGAAGTAGATAAAGGAGGGGAAGACAGGAAAGTTTTTTCTATGAGACGGGTTCTTGTTCTTTGGAAACCGACTCTATGTTCCAAAGTCATCTGGTCTCAGGAGGCACCTTTTGAAGGAGTGCCACGATTCTTCGTGGGCTGGCCACCTAGGGCAGCATCGTTCTTTGGAATTGTTGGAGAGAGGATTATTTTGGGAGAAGATGCAAGAGGATATGGAGGAGTATGTACATACGTGCATCATTTGTCAGCAGCACAAATCAGATACTCAGAGACAAGGAGGACTGTTGCAGCCTTTACCGATTCCTAAGAGGCCATGGATGAGTGTCTCGATGGACTTCATCACTCAATTACCACAGGTTCAGGGGTATAATGGGATCATGGTCGTGGTTGATCGTTTTTCCAAGTATGTTGTCTTTGTTCCTACAAAGATGCCTTGTGGAGCCGAGCGGATTGCGGAGTTGTTCTTTAAGAACATAGTGAAGTATTGGGGGATGCCATTGAGCATTGTGTCAGATAGAGATCCGCGTTTTACTGGCAGATTTTGGACCACATCGTTCAAGCTAGTCAGGACAGAGTTGTTGATGAGTTCGAGTTACCATCCGTAGACAGATGGGCAGACCGAGAGAATCAACGCATTGCTGGAGGACTACTTGTGACATTATGTGACAGTTGATCAGAAGAATTGGCCTAAACTCTTGGATATTGCACAGTTTAGCTACAATGTTCAAAAGAGTTCTACGACAGGGTACAGTCCATTTGAGCTGGTAAATGGATAGATGTCGGTTGCACCGCATACCGTAGTGATAGGGGGTTTTTTGAGGAGTCCTCATGCGAAGAAGTTCATGAAGGCTTGGGAGGAGACCTTGGAGTTAGCACGATTGCGCTTGCACGATGCTCCAAGGAGAATGAAGAAGTATGCTGATAGGGGAAGATGGGATGTGCACTTCAATGTCGGAGATATGGTGTTTCTCAGGATTACCGGGGAGCAATTTCAGCCAGCCAAGGGGACTGCAAGCAAACTGACATGGAAGTATGAGGGACCTTCCAGGTGAAGAAGAGAATGGGGGAAGTTGCTTATGAGCTAGAGCTTCAGCACCATATGCACATGAAGCATCCAGTTTTTCACATTAGTCAGTTTAAGAGATGCAGACTTGATGCTAATAATCCATAGAGAGCTGAACCGCCGAGAGGACTAGCCGGGATTGTGGATAAACCAGGATTGGAGTTGGAGAATATTTTGAGCTTCAGAACTACAAGGATTGGCTGCCACATGAAACGGGAGTATCTTGTTAGATGGAAGAATGCACCAGAAGAGGAGAGTTTCGAATCGGAGGACTCTCTTTGGAGATGGAAGAAGAAGATTGCGAAGTATGAATGGAAGATACTAAGGCAGTCGGGATTGTCAAGGGCGACAATGATTTCCAGTGGGGGAGGATGTAACGCCCTGCAGTCATTAGGCTACTAGGCGCACGCGCCTACCTCCGCGAAAATCGACTAAGTCATAAAAGTGCGATGGTAACCAAAGGCACAACATGTTATGAGGGTGTATTGGTGAACCATCGGTTATATGGCAAGTTGGGCGTGGCAAATGAAGGGTAGACCAACTTATAAGGAGGGCGTTGCACATCGTTTGAGTGCATCGGCTTGGGCGCTTTGGTGGGTCAACCGCCGGTGAGGTCGCTGTTAACACCCAGGTTGTTCCCTATGACTCCCAAAGGGAATACGGCCGGGGTAACCACTAAACAACCTTTGGATTATAGATCCTAGCCTATATATAATCAGAGAGGGCTCTCTCTTTAAGTTTCAGCGATGCTTTGTGAAGATTTTAGGCTAGTTAAAAAGTTTTAGTTTCCTGTTTGAGACTTTGGTTGGTGAAATTTTGTTGTAAGAAGGGCATGAAATGTGCAGAAGATGCTAATCCATTGGGCATATGGAGTCAGAAATGTGAGATAGTTCTAGTGCCTGTGATGGAGAAAGTTTTGCTGCAAGGCTAGATGGCTATTGTTAATATAATTTTCCGTTTAGTGAGTGAAATAATGGGAAATGGAGTTACAGACAATGTGATACCAATTTGAACAACAATCTCTACTTAGTAGCATAAATGAATTACTAAATAGTGACTGTGAGATATTTAGGGCTTATTGGAGCAGTTAAGAATTCCAATTTAAACAACTGAAGTTATAGAAAAACATTTATAGTGAAGATAGATTGAGATCAGGGTGTCTCCATGGACAAATCCTGAGCTATTCTTTTTCTTTCTTTCCTAGATTTAGAACAACCTGGGAGAGTCATGAGTTAAAATAAATAAACAGAACATTAACAGAGATAGAGAAACACTTATTATATTAAGCCATAGCACTAGAATCCTGTAGCATTCAATGGTTCCAATCACAGCATGCACCAGTCAGACTCAGTTCCTGTAAACTCCAAGCTTTATTTATATCATCCTTCTGAAATTATAGCCGAGTTCTCATTTCTTCATAAGAGAACAACAAAAACTAAAAACCCCTTGAAAGTTTGTGCGAGGGGGAATATATAAAATAGGTTTTACAGAATATCTGAATGCTGAGTCATTTGATAAATTAACTATGCTCACTAACTTTACAAAATAGCAGATAAGAAAGTTATTGCTACTCTAAATGTAGGATAAATGGTCTTTAATTCTGTCAGAACTCTTCTTGACCTTTGGAGGACACTGAGTCGGTTGAGCATTCTGATTTAATGCCGAATGATGTGTCTTTATACTCTGTCATGTTGTAGCTTTCTCGGCCCTGTTACCTGTAGCTGTCATTGTTGCTTTTGGTGGCCGAATCTTCCTGCTGAGTTGGCTCATTCCACTTTTTCCAGTCATAGTATATGCATCATACTTTCTGACTGTGATGAATTATATATTTCGATGACAAAACTTTGATGAAACCCCCTGCTTATAATAATAATTGTATCATTGAGGTCCACCATTCCTGTGTAGGAAATTGATGCCTCAAAATTGCATCCAAGGTCTCATCTGCCTCTGTGTATTTGTAGAAGTTTGGAGGCACTTCAAATAACTGGCTGATCTCATTCATAATAAAAAACAAATTCTCTACTCTGTCATAGAGACTTTTCCTAGATGTTGGCCCTGTTACCTGTGAGCTGCTTGATCCTTGACTGATCTGATTGGTGGCAAATGTGTTCACCCTTTTTGTATAAACCTCATGTGATAGAAGTTTCCCTGCACTGTTGAGCAAGCTAGGAAGACCTCTGCCCTGTAATGCTGTAAACTTGTCCATGAACCTGTTGACCTCTGTTTGCATGTCCTGGCTTCTTCTATCCAATGTCTGCACTAGGCTTTTCAGTGTGAGGACCCTCTTTATCAGCTGGATAGTTTCTGTCCTGTTGGAGATCCCAATTGCTGCCAGCTGAGGACCTGTCCGGTTATTAAGCACATTAATCATTCTGCTGGCTA
>APFE031421584.1:12746-25464 GCA_000404065.3 Pinus taeda | reverse complement strand
GCCAAAACCGTGCCAAATTTCCTCAAAATTTTTGTGAAGCCCTTCAAATTGACAGGTAGGGTCTATGACATGACTTGCACATCAAAGTTTATAAATGATATGGTGGTTTATGACTTTGTTTGAATGCTACAAAACTCATAAGACCAACCACTCAAAAAACATCAAAAACATGGTGGCTAGGGTTGCATAATTGATGTATTGAGGCCAAGGTTCTGTTTTCCTACCATTTTTTCCCTCTCCTACCATTTTTCCCTATCCCCCCTTTCTCATTTTTCCTATTATCCCTACCCTAAAATACTACCAAACCCTATCCCCTATCCCTCCACTCTTTTGTAAACATAACACCTCAAAACCCTACCTTGTCAAAACACCAAAAACCCAACCCTATCAAATACCCAAACCCCCTACACATCCCTAAACAAACTTCTCCCCATAACCCCTATTCCCATTATATTACTCCCTTCCTAATACTCCCTTTATCATTGTTCCCCTTCGTGACATATATCACAAGAGCACCCAGCTTCACACGATCATCAAAGGGTAGCCTAAGTATAGTACACACAGCAGTCATGGCATCACAACATTGATTAGAGTATGAGACGGAGACACAAAGTGACTCATCATCGGAAGAGCAGGCTCCCAGAAGACATCACAAGAGTGGCAAACATGTTAGGGATGAGCCCACTACCCTCACTGAATTACAAACATGCCCTCTTGCCATGTCATGCTTCCAGAACCTAGCATGTTTTGAATTTTGTCAAGGGGTGGCTAATGTTAGAGTTCATCATGAGTTGGCTCGTCTTTTTGTGCTTCACCTACATGGAGGTCAGTCTATCTTGGCCGGGGTCACCTTCACATTGACACCCGAAACTATCTCAGTGGCAACAGGCATACCAAATGTTGGAGAACAATGGCATAAAAAGAGGAAGATGGATAGGCAACACTATGAGCCTTACATTAAGGTCAGATTCTTGAGTCAGCTCACAAGGGTCTTCCCATTCAGATATTTGAAGGATGAGTATGCTCTACTCATGAAATTGATCATGAAATACTTTAGCTGTGCGGGGAGGTTCTCTCGACTATATTCCTATCACATCAGGTTGCTCATGCACTTCACCAGGGTGAGGATGATGAACCTCCCATTTTTCATTTGCAGGAACATAGAGAGGATGAACACTTTCATGTAGCATAAGACCCCTCAGTAGCAGCTTAATAGTGTTTATCACTTTGCTCTTATCCGGATTTTGGTGGATCATTAGTTGGGATTGCAGGGCATTGCTTGGGAGGACTTCATCTCCCGTGACCTCTTCAGCACATCACAGGTACTATAAGAGCCAGAGCATGAGATAGGTGGTCCTTCTCATCAGTATGAGCACCATGAGACCACGACTATGCCAGTATTCGTGACATATCAGAGAGGAAATAGGCACTTGTTTGTAGCAGTAAAGTGAGTGTTATCTCCACTCGTGGTAGAAGGGGCCTCGCTTCCGGCATCGACTACACAGGTACAAGATAAGGGCAAGAAGCCCATGCATGATGAGGGGCCATAAGGTGAACAAGAGGGCGAATTCATCCTTATTCAGGATGATGATGCAGAGGTGGAGAATGCCAGACTTAGGATGACTATTCAGGAGCAGAACACGGAAATCCAAGACTTGTTAGCCAATGTGGAGAGGGCCAAATAGATCATCAAGTATCTGGAGTAGAGGAAGAAGCAGCTTGGGGACCAGCATGACATCATGGAGCTGCAAAGCATCCGTGAGAATCAACAAGCTTCACAACAAAGGAGGATCGAGCTCAATACCTTGGAGCAAGAGATCAACAATGACCGTGAGTCCTGGATAGAGTGGATCAACATCCACCTCGAGAGACTGCTGGAGAAGGCCGACAGAGACAAAACCATTCTGAGGAGGATGGTTTATCATTACAGGGCACAAAACATGAGTACAAAGGCCCAGATAAGGAGCTTGAAGGCAAAATTGAGCAAAGCAACAAAAGAGGAAAAAGAGACAAAAAGAGCAAGATCGGCTTTGAATCTTGGCTGAAGCTTCTCTGGCCCAGCATGGTGCCTCTTAGATAACCTCCAGCCCAAATTTCAAGAACTTTGGGGAAATTTTGGTCACATGGAAATTTTTTGGTCAAAACACAGGTTTTTTCTCCCTGTGCGTCGCGCCACCGGCACGACGCGTAGGATTGGGAGCTCCAAATGACAAATGGCTTGCATTTTTTGATTCAACATGCAAAATCACGACTACTGGTGCTTGGGCAAGAAATTTGGGCATGATTTGAGTCTCCAGGAGGCCAAAAACACCCAAAAAATGGCCTCAATGCCCCTATTTTGACACACAGGAAGCAGTCTTGGAAGAATGAAGTTTTGGAGGGAAAATGAGCACCAAATCCAAAAATTCCACTTGGTTTGGGAAATAGATAGGACATTCTTTCCAACAAGCACACTTAGGCACATTTTGGGCTCCTACAAGTGCCTCAAAATACGCTCCAAAGTGGCGTGGTGCATATAGGAAAAAAGGCCCAATTTACCTTTGTTTCGCGAAATTTCGATTCGTGACTTCTCCAAAGTGGTCCTGCTCATCTACATTTCACTTTTTCAGCACATAAGGTGGAATTTAAAGTATTTTCACTCTATATTGGCTTCTATCCAAGTGGCAAAGGAAGGCAAACAATCACCCAAGCCATTTTTCATGTTTGTAACGCTGCACTTGTAGCTAATGGATGGCTTTCCACCTCCATTTTGTAATGATTCGAGTAACTCCCCAACCCTTGGGCATTCTATCTCTTCATGGCACATTCTATATATTGTATGCAAACTATTTGCAAAGGGTTTGTTGGCTTGTAACTTCTGGGATACTTTGGGAAAGAAACTTTGTTTCTTCATTGTATATTTTTACAGAGGATTAATGACAGGCAACGGCTCTGTTTCATTAGACTCTTGTTGTTGGGAGTGTAGCAAATGTGTCTCTTATGTTCCATATGTATTTCGTTATGTTTCATAATTCATTTCATATTCATTTCTAGTGAAATTTTCTAAGTTAGATAAGGTAGAATTCAATTTTATTGCTCTGCCTGTGGGAAAATTTCATGTTCAATGTTCTTTCTTCTGTTGAAAAGGGTTCATGTACTAATTCCCTTTTCACTCTCCTAAGCAATCTCTCCATTCCGCGTTGTTTCAAACTAAATTGCTGGACTCTCCGCCTGTCTTGCCTCACGAAGTAATCTGTGCCTTTGTATTAAATTCTCTGTTCATTGCAGTCCATTGGTCCAATAGCATCCCAGAAACGCAGTCATTCATAAAGAATCACTTCTTGTATCCATATTTACTTACTAGCCTAAGATCAATATTTCACTGTAAGTCATCTCAGACCATTTCGTTTACTTATTCACTGAGCGTGACATGGAGAGAACCCTCTCCTGTTCTGGTAGGGCTAGCTACCAGACTGAACATAGTTTGTGGTTACCCTGAATTTTTCCTTCCTTCAGCCTAAGGCAGATTTGGGTGCTAACATGGTTTATAATATTAATCTCAAGTTTTTATAATATTAATCCCATGGGTTTCCCAGATCCGGGTGTGTATTACTGAGCTCTGTATGGGGGCCTGCTTGGTGGGTTTGCGCGTGGCTTACTTCCACCGCCATCTAGCCTCACGTGATGCCAGCCTTTATGTTCTCTGCAAACACCTTCAATGTTGCGTTAACCTAGCTCGTCCCTCCTTACCAGCCTCCTTGTTCTTTTGTCATGGTGCCCCTCCAAGATTTCATTCAAGCTCCTCCCCTGTGCTCGTGTTGCTCCCTTGTTGTTGTAGAGCCTTACTCTCAGACCAGAATAGGGAAACATTGTGATCTGGAATGCTGTGTTGAATCTCCACCAGGATTTCATGTTTCACAAAGTCCTTTATACAAATTTAGGTGTCGCTCGTCCTCTGTCTTTCTCAGTGCTCCTCTGCGTGCTGAAGCTAGGCCCATTTGAGTCTCCCCCTGCCTTCACAGTATTGCTACCTGTTCAACTCCTCCTGCTCTTTTCACCATGCCTAAATTACACCAAAGAATGGGTTGCAGGAGGAGAAGCTCCCGTGGGCGAGTTATCTGCCAACCCTCCTCCTCTACTTAGGACTCCTTGTCTTACTCCTTGGGTTTCTACTCTGACCGCTATCCTGTTACTAGGAGTGGTCGTGGATGGGGTCGAGGGCAGCTTAACTCAGCAGCGAGTTCTCACAATTCTCAATCTCACACCGCTCATTTTCAATTCCCCTGTAGACTCAGTAATTACACCTTCATAGCTTCAATCACCATTGAGATTAATGAGGGTACTACTGGTCTGGTGGTTGTAACTCTAGGGGAAAATATGGAGATGACGACGGAATATTTGCCTGGAACTTCTCAGATTTACAACAAGCAGAGTAAGGATCTTGGTGGCACTGCTACCCAGGACATGCACATTCAAGCTAGTCTGAGCGTCCCTACTGGTGGCGGTTCTTCAGGCAAAGAGGGCCATCCCTCTGAGGATGATGACCCAAAATATGGGTGTTGCATCATTGAAGAGTCACCTTCCACCACTTATGAATCTTAAACAGGTTCGTGTTCAATGGTTTTTGATTATCTGTTGCTCAAAGTTATGGTTACAGTTGCTTAATGGATCAGATTTTAGTTTTGAACTGGACAACACTTCCCTGTTTATTTGTATGGGCCCAGTCAACCTATTTTGGTCTTTGAATTACCTTTGGTCAATCTTCAGTTTTGACATTGGCGTATTTTGTCTATATGTACTAGTCATGGTCATGGTCCTAGAAGCTCTTCTAGTCAGTCTTCAACAAGTTTCTTATTTGGTCATTGTTCAGCTATGTAATGTGAGCATGCCGCACCTCTGGGCTAGACTTCTCGAGGTTGCTGCCTCTTTGTAAAAATATTTTTGTATCAATATAGGAGTAGACAAATTCAGAAAAAAAAAAATATTAATCCCTTGGGTTTATTAATCCTTTAAGTTTAAAATGTTAACAATCCTTTGGGTTTATAATATTAATAATTCCTTAAGTTTATTCATCACTTTGGTTTATTAATTTTCACGTTTATAATATGAATCCCTTACCTTTAGATTGTTAATTCCTTTAGTTTATAATATTAATACCTTGAGTTTACAATCTTGGTCTATTGAGTATATAATATAAATTCCAGGGATTTATAATAATAATATCTAGGGATTTTAATATTAATACCTTGACGTTATAGTATTAATCTCAAGGATTTATCATATTAATAATACTTTGAGTTTATTATATTAATATCTTGTTTTATTAATCTTTTATATTTCGTTTTATAATATATCTATTTATATTATTATTGTATTTTATTATATTATATTTTATTTGATATTGTTTATATATAATAATATTATCAATACCTTCATAATATATATATAAGATATTAACAATTTTTTATTATTAATATATAGAATTATAATTTAGGAAATATAATTATATTAATGGTAGTTTGTTATTCTCACTTTATAGTTTATTCTTTTATTATACATACAAGTCTTTACTATATTAATATATTATGTACACATAAATTATTTTATTAATATAAATATATTTATATATAATTATGGTTTTATTTTTATATCGTTATTAATAATTACAAATATTTACTTTAATGAGATACAACTAATAATTATTAATGTGGTTGTCATAAGCTTATTGACTTATTTGAGCCACATTTACTAATGTGGTTGTAGATGTGTTTGATACACATAACCTATATCAACCACATTTGTAAATGTGGTTGTGCTAATAATATTAGTAACAAAATTTTTAAACTAGAATATAAAATAAAGAATGAAATTTTGCATAGACTTCAAATAATCTCGAGATAAGTAAAAATCTATCTTAAATAATAAACAAATTTATATAAAACTAAATGTCATAAATTTATTTAAAAACATTAAAATCGTATAAGTATCCTATATAAATCTATTTAGGAATAGAAATCAATAAAGTAATTCATTTAAAAACTTTAAAAACATGTAACTATCCTAGCTAAATTGAATAGAAATCAATAAAGTAACTATTTTCTTAATAAATTGCTGAAAATTGATGTGCTAATCTAATCAAATCCCCCATTAATGTTTACCCTCTTATAGTGCATAGGTGCTTGACCATCACTGTCTCTCCACACACAAAAAAGGATATTTAGATTTTGGCAGCTTTTTAACATACAACATTTCATGAACCTAATATTTCCCGACTGTATTAAAGTTATCTTATTAATCAACGTATCAAATCGAACAAATGAATTGTCGTATTTTTCCTGCGACCAAATTTGGTAGGTATGATTTGGAGTCATTGGAGTTGGCATTTTAACAAGCGACCATGCTTTCTCAGGAGTTGAAGTTAACGTAAAAAAGTTTATCTCCAAGTTCCTGCACAAGTGTAGTGGCTTTCTTTCAAAGTTCTTCCTTAGATGACTTAGTGGAGACTGCGGCATCGTGCCAGTCAAAAATGTCAAGCTACCAAGATCGTTCTTGTAAACTTTGGTTTGTTCAGCATCAACTGCAACCACATTAGGGTTTCTATTTAATGGTTGCTTTGTAACTAAAATGAGCTGACGGATATTCGGTGTACTTCTTATTAAAAAGCAGACTTGTTTGGCAGTGTAGAGAAAGAGGAAACGTCTCTGTAAGTTCTGCTGTCTCTACATATTGTCGGTCGACCAAAATGGCCCTATGCTTTTCGTCTATTTTTTTTTTAGTTAAATTTAGCACGTTTAGACTCTCTAAGGAAAAAGTAAATTGTCCGTAGAAAATATAGTTAAACTAACACAGTAAGTGAAGCATAACATATATATTAGAAAGTGATTCTAGATGGATGGATGGGAGAGTAAAGGGAGGTAAACTTATTTAGAATGGGTGAATTTTCAAGGGGAAGAGAAAAGGGAGAGGGAGATGGTGGTTTGTAAATGTATATTTTAATTTATTTTAATAAAAAATGATTTTAAATTTTATTTAAAAATAAAAAATTAGTTAATGTGAAATATTTTGCATGGTATTAGACTTTTTTTATTGCTTAGTATGAAAGAACACTCCATAATGCATTGTAGTGTTGATTATTGACCAGTTAGCATGAAAAAATATAAGAATTCATACTCCAACTTACTCCATATATAGTTGGCTCACCATAGAAAGTAATATTGTAAAATACCAAAACTAACACTCTTTTTAAGTTAAAGTACAAACAAAAATTTACTAGCACCAACCAAAATGAAACACCAATCCCCTAGGCTTTACAGGCACCAACCTAAAGGATATATCAATCCCATATAATTTACAAACGCCAAGATAAGGGAGACCTCAATCCCCTCTAATATATAGGCACCAACCTAAATAATAAACTTATCCCCTCAAATATACAAGAAGAAATTTGAAGGATAATTTTATCCCATCTAATTTATAGGAACCAAATTGAAGATGACACATATCACGGTTCATTTGATGCCACCAAATTGAAGGAGACACCTATCCCTTCTCATTTATAGGCAACAATTTTATTTTCCTATGAAATCCTTTTTTTCATCACCTTTTTAAGCCACATATGGAGGAATCACATTCATTTTTACACACTCTGATTCCTTGATCTCATTTATTCTCTTTACTGGCCTATATCTTGCTCTTATTATGGCCCACTCATAGTCTCTTCAACTCTTATGTCAACTTGATATTCAAATGCAACATAGATCTACATTTTAATCAATTTTATTCTCTGTTTACACACATTATGCACTAACATTACCATTCACTCTACAACACAATCTACTTGCATTCATACACTTAATTTTTCTTACCCTTCTTCAATTGGTGTCTTCTTGGCTTTTTATATTTTTCTTTATTAATTATTCACTTCACATATGCATATGTTCAGCCTTTGTTTCAATTATTTTTAATTGCTTCTATAGTTTGTGGGGTTCCTTTACCATGTGTGTTGATTCATGCTATTGAACAAGGGTATTATGGATCCTATGCAAATTTACCATGCCACAATGTGTTCAGACACAATATTCTCTTGTTTTCCCAATTTCTTAGGTACAATTCTCTTCCTCTTCACATCAAGTTCACCTATCTCAACTTTAGTAGTGCATCTCATGTTTTTACTATGGTGCCTTCCTTTAATTCACTTCTTTTATTCCTTAGAATCATTTAGAGTTGAGTGTTTTGCTATAACCTATATAATGCTTATTTACCTTTTACCTCCCTTCCATCCAACTAATTATACCAAAAAAAATTAAACCCTTTAATTCTATACAACCATATCTTGCATGACCAAACTCCTTTTGTAGAACCTCGATGATCTAGGATCGTGTACTTTTCATACTAGGTTTCATTATACCAGATCTTTTCCTACACTCACAACCCTTGGGTGCTTGACTTTGGCACATTGTAACCCAACACTTTGACTTAGCACTTACATACCAAATATTGAAGACCCTTCAGAAACTTTAGCTCAAAGGGATAGCCCAATTACATCCCAAAACCATGGATCATGACCTCACCCTAACATATATTGATCTAGTATAATCCATTTGCATCCATTTCAATACTAATATTCTCCCTGAATATTGTAGACAAAACCATAAGTGATGGACCTTTTCTTCCTTGGCTGGAAATTTTAATAATTTCTAGCCACATTGTACTACCGCATACCAAAGTACTAAAATGTGTATCCATTCTAGTACCTTAATATGGGCCCTACAAGGGGAGACCCTTTTGATGTGCTACTTTTGGCACAAAAATTGGTTTCTGGACATTTTAGCTAAAAGAAAATCTCACCGAACATGGTCGAACACAATTACCAAGACCTCTAGGCCTACCTAGTCAATTCACAGTGGGCTAATCATAGAGTGACACATGGTACTTTTTGTTTTTCATCTTTACCTTATCATACTTACCATGTCATACCTGCTAATGGTCTACAATTATTATATAAAAGTTGCACTTTGATGCTTGTAACCTCAATATCCCAGTGCAAGACCCACCATTGCTACATCACCTACCAAGTAAGTTTTTATATTAGTTTCTTTTGCTAATACGAGACTACAATATTTCTAAGTGTTGAGATGTACCTGTCATGTCTCACCTACCAACAATCGAATTCATCTGGCCAACACACCATTTCCTCCAACCGTATTTTAGTCGGTATGTTTTCCACATCAATGGATATGCGACTTACAACTACTGGAAGTGCTATGTCATAATGCTACCACATAATATTGGCCTAATGATTTTCTTTGTTCCATTTAGTTCTTAGTGCTTCCATACCCTGCTATACTTAAGTACTACTAATTATATTTTGTAGCTACTTCAACATGGTTTAATCATTACGGCCATGATTAAGGCTCAACAAATTTGTAAAAAATGGTTGATTTACATTATAAGTGGTTCACCAAGCTTTTATAATTTTCACACCATGTGGATTGTTACACTAGTACAACACCTTTAGCCTATATTAGACCCCTTCCTTCAGGGTTTATACTAGACCTCACCTTTCATGCATATAGAAGACACCAAATTTCATCTACACAATCACAACATGGGAAGGAAAAATTTATATTCATGCACCAAATATAATCCATCCACTTGCTATGCCCTCCATTGTTGCTCTCTTATTCTTTGATCATGGCTTGGCCCCACCTAGGCTTCCATGTGCACTTTCCTTAAAATTAATGCAATTGTAGACCTGCTCAAGGATTCTTTTGACATCGTTGACATTGTAGTTGACACTAATGACGCTCAATTTCAAATTCTTAAATGGAACAAAAAATTCATTAGATCAAAAGCCAGAGTGAGTAGTTAACAAATGCATCGTCGCATTTAAGGAACCATAGGAGGCACTTAAAGCATATTGCGACACACTAGGGAGTGTTGACTTATATCTTGTAATGATGTACCTCCAACATAGGCTTTGTGTGAATTGATCTTGTGACCTATACTTTGATACCACTTTAAGTAGAGCATGATTACCATTAGACCAATACCTGTAGGCATATGTCAATGAATGTGTCACCATATTTAAGGATCCATGAGAGGCGGTTAGACAATGTCACGATACACCAGGGAGTGATGACTTGTTTTGTGTAATAGTAAGAATTGAATAGAGTATTTGATTGGTGATTTGGGTTTTTTAAATCATTCTCTCTCGGATGTAAATTTGTTTTGGATGCAACAACACCTTATTTCCTTCACACAGTCCATTCTATAGTAAAAGCAATACTCAAATTTGGAATTCCACTATGGCTTCAATAGTATGAAGGACATACACCCACATAGTAGGATGGACTATGCAGTAACATAGCATAAGAAAGCTTTTGGAATAATTTTAGGCCTAAATTATGGAATTGTAGAATTGACTAGGGGCCCGAGATGTTAAATTCCAAACCAAGGATAAGAAAATTCATTTTCAAAATTTAAGAATCATGAAAAATCAAGCTGTGTGTTTCCTGATCTTCAAGTTTGCAAAATCTCAGCTCCAAATAATGAAATTAGAGCAATTCTACCTCACCTGGTTTCACTTTGAACCGCCAACACTCGTGCTTCTCCTATTCGAAGGATGTCTTTGAGGCTCCCGAAGGAAAACATGGAGGCACCCCTCATAAATAACATTGATGAACCACAAGAGCCTTCTTCATTGCCACATTGGAATGACATGGCTAACAATTAAGTCAAGAGTAAAAAAATTGGATGAATGACTTCTCTTCTTTTTTTTGGCTTTTAAATGTTCCATAAAATTCATCTATTTTTAAAACTATTTTGTAAGATAAATGTACCTAAGATATCCATAACTATAATATTCTAAAATTTCATGGACAAAATTATATTATGTATTATTATAAGTATTGAAACATAGAAATTATTAAAATAAATATTTTACAATGTTAATTTAATTCTTAATTCTAAATCATAGGAAGAAATATATTGATATAAGTCTTTCAGATTATTTCTACAATATGGATTCCAAAAAGTCTTATATCTGACAAGAATATGTATTTATTTTTTTTTTAATTTTAAATTCATTAATGATTAGTAAATTATTTATGTAAATACTTACATATTCATGTAAAATTTCTTGCTTCCATATTTTCTTTATTACAAACAATTCATTATAATAATATTTTTTTCACATCTCTTAAAAATTAATAATAAAAATTCTAGTATAATAATATTTTTTTTCACATCTGTCAAAATTAATAAAATGCACCAGTATGTATGCTTTAAAATTTGCATAATAATTTATGAAACCCAGTTATCTTTTTATTGAGAAACTTAAAGTTATTTAATATTAATTGAAATAATTAGACTCCCACGTGGTGTAGGGTAAAAACTCGCACATACCCACAATATGCATAAATACCTATGTCACAGGTAATTGACTCTCAAAGGAGTCAAATATTCATAATATCAAATGGTTAAGGCCCTATATAATGGTTCATTTATATCGGAACCCAATTACCCCGCCAAAACCTCCAATCTGGACTATTCACCTCCTTATAACACTCATTATCCCTTTTACAAGAATCTCTCTCAAATCTTCCTTATCGGGACTTTAAACACCGTTCGGAAACTTTATATAGCATTTTTGAGCCCGCATATATATAACATTCCATCTTAACCATTGGTTACATAAAATTATTGCATCAAAATGATCTATTACTGCTACTCCTTATAAAACCCATTTACAAAGGGAAACGTATGTAAATCATACCTTTTTTCCACTTTCCATATGACTTCTGCACATATTCTGATGTTGTACCTCTATTGCAATTGCTATTGGGAATTTCGCAGCACTCCACATATATATATCATCACCCCTTCCACCTTTCAATATCCGACTATCAGAGACATCAAAACGTGTTTTAATTCTTAAAAGACTTGGCAACACTTAACGTAAAATATATGGAATACACAGGAAAAGCCCGCTCCGAACACATATAGTGGATCTCGAAACTTATCCATTTTCCACTATATATGTCGTCAAGTCTACCTTCTATGTTAACCTTCTGCCACGCCATTCCTCCAAACTTCGATAAGCGATGACCCTGACCTCTGATCGCCGATCGGCCTTATCGCTATCGGCGTATCGCTGGTCGTTACACTTGACACTTCTGTCTTAAACCTCTAATAATGCAATAAGCGATCAGATCTAGACCATCAATCTACATCTTGCTCTGACGGTACACGCTCAATCGCATGATCGCCAACGCTCCATTTCATAGACTCGTTCTGATGTCTTCAAAAGAATTCTACCTATGCGACTTAATCCTAGCCGTTGTCCCAAATGATCCAATGGCTTTTGAGCATCAATATTTCACTTCTCTCTCTTCCTTTTTCTTGGGCTTTTCCGCTATTTTTCTAGCATTTCCTCTGTGGGTCGATTCTTCAAAAAGGTTCTCGCTCCTCATTGCTTATACTACTCAACTCTTTATGAGCTTAACTCCTAGAACTCTCAACTTTGTTGTCTCTCCAGAACTCCACTCTAATTATTTAATTGGACTCGATGATCCATTACGATTCTTCTGAGTCATTCTCCTCTCTCTGTTTTCTTGACCAGAACTCTGCCTGCAACCACATTTATAGAAACTACGAATTCACCAATTACATTTAATTCAAACATTCAATAGAATTTGACGCATTCACGTAGTTCGGAAGAGACTTAATTAATATATAT